>JARK01000225.1:0-15000 GCA_000688135.1 Ancylostoma ceylanicum | reverse complement strand
ATGAATGAATGAATGAATGAATGAATGAATGAATGAATGAATGAATGAATGAATGAATGAATGAATGAATGAATGAATGAATGAATGAATGAACGGGGGTTTAGGGCTTATTCCAATGAGCTTTCTTATCTTATAAAGTTTGTTTACGGTTTGTTTACACTTTTCCTCCTCTATGGCAACGGTAGAAAGCTCCCAACTCTGCTTGAGCTAGTACAGCTCTTTCCTAGCGAACTAATGCATAGAATGACGTATCAGCGGATTGTCGAGAATTTTGTAGAAAAAAAAGAAAAAGAAACAAAATTTTGGACAATTCTTTGCTCGACTTCGCTTTGCGTAGATGTCGTATTTAATCAGCAAGAAACATCAGAATAATACAAGTGTTTTCAGCTCGACATCGTCTTCATAATCGACGTCTCCGCTAGTATGGGTCACGAGGGTTTGGTTGAGGTACGACGCAGTTTTTCCTCTCCGCTATCTGCTATCTCAGTCATTCGCTTGGGAGTCCCGCCTGACAAATCGCCTTCTTATCACTTTCGGGACAAAATCACGTGCACAGGCAGGAGACATCTTTTTGGTTTTGTTAGGGGATTAACCGGAGAATGGTGCGGGTTTGTTATTGTCACGTGGCAACCCTCATCAAATGAAGGGTATATAAGGGCCTCACTTTGCATGTGGGCTTCAGTGTACTCTCTGCTTCGGCGGAGAGTGGAGTCCTACGGGACTCGTCTGGCCTGCTGAGGCGCGGTTAAGACCGTGGTCCAGTGCGAAGACCAGGGGCCGTATCCAAGAATGTTGGAAATATGGGTTAAATGGGATAAACCGGAAACAGTGGGCGTGACCGCAATTTCCTGCGATCCAAGAAAGTTTATCTGCCGAAAATTTTTCCTCCCAACGGAAAAATATTAATCCGCACGAAATCGTCTGGATATATGGGTTAAATGAGAAAATCGTTCACTAGGAAGTACTCCTTCCATCAATAGGCGATGGTTTCGCTGCCATAAAATGCGTATTGCTTGAGAACTCGAAGAGTTTTATCACTACCCATGCTCACACTTTTAATGATGCCTCCTTTTAAGCATGTTGACCAAGGAGTTGTTCTGTTTGCAGCATTATATGGATGAATAGTACTGTTTGAGTGAAACTCGAAATAGAAAGGAGCTAGTATCTGAGATAAAGAAAAACTTTTTGTTAGACATTCCGATAGTAAACTTCCTGAGAGATGTCGTTTCAATTAGTCGTTGAGACAGTACCTGTGATATTACACCTACCTGCAGAAATCTGGGGTTAATGTGCAGGGAAATGGCAGTGTCCAAGCTTGGGATAATCTCTTAGTGAAGTTCCCCAGGATGCGATTTACAAAATCAGTTGACTCTTCTTGGGCACGGTGATTCAAGACTTCTAATCAAAAGCATACCTCTCAAACGCATTTTCTAATGTTAAAAGAAGAAGCTCTCTCGTGTGAAAGAGGAATCTGGATATCTGTAGAGGAAAAATAACAAATCAATCACTATCACCGTTAAGAAATGTCCCAAATTTGTTTGATTATAGGGATTACTGGAGCAACTAGTTCAACAATCATATCCATTCCCTGAATGGAATTGTTTTTCAGGCAAAAGCATACTGATGCCTTTGTCTAGAGATCACAGAAAATCTGCTCCGACCGCAAAACAGTGGACATTTTCGAATCTTCGCGTTGAAACGGAAAGCTCGTCCGCGTGTATGTTCCCAAACTGGAAAAATCGTTCTTGGATAGCTGGATTGGAAATGTCGGCAAAGCGCGGTTACATTCCCGTCTGGATTTCATTTCCAACGGATATGTTCTTGGATACGGCCCCAGGTGAGGTGCGTAAGAGACGGAGGCGGTCGCGCTCGGCCGTGACGCGGACGCTAGTAGCGGCCGGCGTTGGCCCACGGACCGCATACGCGTTTTTTGTTTTCTTTCGTTTTTCAGTTTCGGGACAAAATCCGGTCTCCCGCACCATGATACTGGTATCATCTTCGGGACAAAATCCTGCCTCCTTCCGCAGCATGCGGGACAAAATCGTGTTGTTGCGGAACAAAAACTAGCTGTTTTGATGACTCCCGCTCATCCTCGAGCGGGAGTCATTATTTTGTCGGGCGGGACTCCCGAGCGAATGTCTGAGATCAGTCATATTTCTCTATAGGGCGACATGAGGGCAATTCGGCTACTAGTCTGATGTACGAATCCATTCACGAAATATTTTCCATGAAGATCGGCCACCACGACACATCCTCAATAAAAAAAAGCGCGCTACAACCACAAGGCCGCAACGCGTGCGTCTGAGCTGCGTCAGCGATGCGACTAGCTTTATTGTTCATCACATAGACGCATGCGCTTTAAACGCTCGCATCTAGTATAAATTGTCCTTATTCCTTCACACGAATACATGGTTAATACTCGTGTGGCTCCATTCACGGAGGGTTGATTTCCACCCGGCTCAAGGATACCTTCTACGTTATGACTTCCAGATCTTCGCCAATATGATCACATTGGTCAGCGACTTCACATTCGATCGTAACGAAAATCGCCATGTGCGAATTGGTATCGTGGCCGTCGCCAACAAAGTATTGTTTTCCGAATATAATATCGTTAAATATTCGGAATTCGAAGAGGCGCTGGACAAAATAGAACCAACCAATGACAAACGTATCAACTTACTCAGGTTCGAAGTCTGCTCTTTTCACATTTACTGGCTGTGAAAGGCAATATATTTTCAGCGCCTTCATAGAATCGCAACGGATTATTGGTCACATTGACCGTAAAAATGTTCCTGATGTCATAGTAGTCTACAGCTCATCATTCGAGTGAGTGAATATTTAGAGAAGAAAAATATTTTTTGGCTTTTCCGTCACAAACAATGGAACTCTACTATAAGAACACTTGTGCTCAGTCAAAGTTTTCTCTTCACTTTCACAAATTAATTTTAGGATTTCTTAGTTTTCACGTTTTTTTCAATCTCAAACTTCTATTCAATCCATCTCTTTCTCACCTACATTCTTTCCAGAGAAGGAGGCGTGAACGATCCAACAGCCGTTGCATCCCAGCTGAAAATATCTGGAACGCAAATAATTACCGTTGCATTTGTAGGGGTATGCTAGGAGTTAGGTGTTAGCATCTTCATCCTTAATATTTTTGAAGTACTCTATTAAAATTTCTAGACTGGACAAAGTAAGGTGGTGCTGAACTTGGGCAAGATAGCAAGCCCTCGTATGAATTTCACAACATTCCAGCAGCGTGACCTTGTGGGTAAAATCTTGGATGGTTTTTGCCAAGGTGGGTCCTTTCTGCGTTACGTCATATGCATTTGCCGTGTAAGGTGATACAGAAGGAGTGGCGATTCGTCATGTGAGATCAGTAAAAATAAGCAAACTTGGTATTGCTTCTCCAAGCTGCACTACTCGATGTATTTCTGTAGATGCTGTAAATATATTCGTTGGGCCTCACAAGAGTCTCATCAAAAATGCGAGAAAATAAGCCAGAAATACAGTAAACTCCAAACGGCCGTAGATAACGGGTGGGACAGCGGCGCGGGCACTCTGGTAGTCTGCTACACCGAGGCACTGGCCTGCTGGGCAGAGACACGGAGGAAAACCGATACGTGGTGGTTTCCCACTGCCTCAGGAGGTGCAGCAGACAACCAGAGTGCCCGCGAAGCTGTCCGGCCAGTTTTCTACTCCCGTTTCTAGTTCACAACCTCTCAGAAACTTCTGGGCACCGGTGCAGACCTGAACGGACACGTGCGCTTGCATCACCACCAATGACGGAACAGTTCACGGCAACAGTAGAGATCCTCGAACGGCGCCACTTCGCACTGCGAAGGGAGCGCAGAATAATCCATGTGTGGATTTATCGTGCATAGGAAACTTTGCTAGATCACCCAACTTCAATCATTCAATTGTCGCCTAGCGTTCGATGTTCGGTTGGAAGTGCGGGAGAGATTGATAAATGAGTCTCTTGAGCTAGCTCAAGATCTCAAGTTGGGAAATGCCTTCCGAAAGTCATTCAGTAGCAAAAGAAACTTTTATTCTACAAAAAATGTGAGTATATTTAACATTTGCAAAAATTTGCTGATTGTTAAGATTTTCTAGAAGTGAACTTCAATAGAATTTTCTAAAATTGCCATATCTTTTGCATCAACATAACAACATTTCTGCATTTTCTTGCAGTAGCAAACAGAAATATTCACCAAGAGCAATCTAGATTTGAAGTTGTCCGTGCCACACAGCATACCACTCAGTGAACGGCACTTCAACCATACAGAGGAAAGCACCGAGCCGATGTATTTAGACGGTGCAGCTCGCGGAAGATCAGTTCCATTGACTTTGATAGTGCCAGACCCGTGTTCTTCGGTGGTAGGACACTTGATTTTATTACCAGCTAAACTACGAGCGCGAATCTGGGCGAAGTTAGGTTAGCAAGCCAGTACCGATCTCTGCACTTCCTAGCCTAACATAGATATGAACTGGACCTGGGACGTGGTGGCTAATGAAGATGCCTTTTATTTTATTTGCATTCGTTTTTTCTTTCGAGTTGTTTCTTTTTTCTCCTCCCCGTTTTCTTTTGCTCCCAAATGAAGTTCTAGTTGTGAAGTGTGTTCCTTCTCCAATATCTCTTCTTTCAGTCACGATGAGCGGACAAAATAAAAGGCCCCGTTATCAGCCACCACATCCCAGGGTCCTCTTTCCTACAACGAAGAGTCTACCTAGAACAAGCAGCTTTCTACGGGGACCAAAAATAAATGGAAAGTACATTGAAAACAAAAGAAATGACGATTTGGGGCACGCGAGGAAGAACGTGCGAAAAACGAGGCATGCGGACCCTTCCGATCAATATCGTTCTGCCACAGGCCTCAACAGTCCAAAGTGCTTCAACTCATAGGGGAAACGGAATAAAAGCTAGCTTACCTGGGCCGCAACCTGACGGAAGCTGTCCTCGAACAGCTGATCGAAAATGCCGAATCGCTGTTACAAGCGGGCCGCGCCGCGCACGCGCTCGAAAACTTTCTACCGATTGCACGTAAGGACTGTACGGAAGATGAGAGGAAGTGGGGTAGGAGAGAGAGAGAGACTGGGCGCGAATGTCGGTTCAAGTTGATTGATTGTCCTTCTGTGAGTTCTGTGGGGAACATACGTACACGCATTCCGATTCCAAACTTTACATATATGTACATACTAATTCGTTCAGCAAACTGTTTTTGTCGTCCCCACTGGCATCATCTGATTGTAAATGACCGAAGATATGGAGAATGCTTCTTTCTCACGGAAATTGATGCGAATTGGAGAGCATCCAGGTATTTACAATAAGTTGTTATGATGCATATTTATTTCATTGCTTTATTGGTTGGAGTTTATTTTTCAGGACTGAGTCTTACCTCAGACTTTGATTATTTTTGAGACTTGCGCACGTACTGGCGCAGTTTTCTATACGAGTCATATGTTTTTGTTGCTTTCTGCAGCTCTACATGATTAAAGAATCTATTAGTGTATTGAGAAAATCTGATTCTTCCTGTGGTTGTCGAGGTCTAATTCAAGACTCTCACGTCGATAGTTCTCGTTTGCCTGTCATGTCAATTTATGCAAGTCAATTTTATAAGTATGGCACTTAAATGGAAGGTTGAGGCCATTATTTTACTGGTTATACTATAAAAAAGGCTTTCAACAGTTCGACAGACTTCTATTCCTAACTGCACTCTGGAAACTGGCAAGAAATGTTTGAAAATCGGCAACGTGAAAATGAAGTAGTTGATGATTTCTGCAAAAAAAGATATTTAATCACTCTGGAAGAACTGTCGGGCATTCACGCACTAACTCAGGCACTTTTAGAGGACCGCCCGAGCACCCCTTATTATCTTTGAGGACCGCCCGAGCACCCCTTTTTATCTAAGCGGACCAGCCGCGGACCCATCCTTATCGGGACGGACCAGCCGCGCACCCCTTATTATCTTAACGGACCAGCCGTGCATCCATCCTTGTCCTAGCGAACCGGCCGAGCTACCTAAATTGTGGGCGGAGCAGCTGTGATAAGCAATATCATCCCACGAAGACTTCACTGGTGTTTCATTCTTTTCTTTTGAATCGATGCAGACACTGAAACCGTACAAGTTTCGTCTACATCATAGTTTCGCTCCTCCTTCGCATGTATGGGCAGAATTTTCTTCTGTTCCAATGTGATGTGAGTCTTTGCTGTTCTGAACTTTAAATAGAACTTGCAAAATCTTCAATTCTTGGTGATTTACAGGTTTGACTAGAGTCTAACTGCTAGAATCTCCATTTCGAACTTTTCATCTTAAATTTTTCCTAATTAGGCTACCAAGCTCCAATGAATTGTAAGTCTCATTCAAGGCCCACTGTGACCCTTGAGTAACCCCTCTACACTCAAATTATTCTATTTAAGGGAAGAATGAGTCATTACACTTACACAGAGTGTGGGTCCAATTCATGGCTCACATAAGAAGAAATAATGTAGGCGCATCCTCTACATATTTCATTTCTAAAATCAAAACTTGCATCAATTTTGAACAGGACGTTTCAGTGGCAAACAAAAATGTGGACAGAAGAGAAGGAGGTGTCAGCTTTCGATTCGACAGAAAATATTCCTGACTTTGGATTTGCTGCTGAATTTGCTGGGTGTGAAAATTCGAAGAAGTTAAAGCAGAAAGTTGCGAAAATGCCCCCTTCAATTGTGCGTCGATCCAAAATCATGTGAAATTTTACAAGCGGAAAAACAAAAAAAAAATTGAAATCCAAATGTGATGCCATTGTATTACCTTGCTTTCATAGTAAGAAACTACTGGAGTGGAACGTAGACTACCGGAGCTATTCCGAGCTTCTCAAAAATGCCCGCGGCCCGTCAGATATAGGGTGCTCGGCCGGTCCGCTTTTAATCAGAAGCTGTCCGCCCGCGCACCCAATTTCTTTCCTCGGGCGGTCCTCTGAAAGTGCCTGAGAATTTGAAATTGGTTATTTTCATCCATCCCTTATGCCATGCATAAAATAAGTTTAGAAAGTGATAACTGTCACAAATGGCTCAATAGGGTGGTGTAGGGAACGGCACGCTGCTGGGCTGTGATTGGTCAATTCACATGTGACTGCAGCCTTCTAAGTGCGTGGAGTGCAGCGAAGAAAGAGAGGAGTTTTCCAAATTTGGGCGGGATACATACATACCATCGAAGCCGACAAAATGTAAGAAAATGGTCACCCAGCGATGTCATTCACTGCGTCGAGTTACAAGGACCAACCTGTATCTAAAAAGCCTGTGCGTGCTGCGCAGTCGTCGCGGCGTACGTCTTGACCGCCTTCCGAAGAGTGCAAGACCCTCACTATTTCGTAGTTGGTAGAAGCTTTCCGCGCTTACAAGTCGTCCAAATTGAAGAGACTGTTTCTTGAGGTAGAAATCTTCCATGGTTTCAAGAAATGCTAGCTCTCCTTTAGACATGCTTGTCGTCGTCTTCGAGGCACCAATGCTCACCTGGTCTACGTGAATAACGAGGACAAACAACAAATAATCGAGGAATATGGCAAAGGAAAGTATGCTTCATTCCAATGGTTACCGCCAGTAACGTATCACATCGGGCTGTCCTATAATCAATCATTGAAGACGTATTTATGGGAGGGCGGAGCAATCGTGAGTTCGCCGATATTTCATGACTACTATGTATGTGCACACAGTCTCGAGCAGATTTTGCTTTTAGAACGCTTTCTACAGCAACTGGGATGATAGCTACCCAGATCTGTCGAAAGGAGAATGTGTACGCTCGGAAGCAGGCAAAGATGGTACGCTAAGGTGGCGTAACGAGGAATGCGCAAGTGTGAAAGCATCCACAAAGTAGGTTATGAGAAATCGCAGCTAGCTCTTGCTTGTCTATGCAGGTTGTAGCACTTGCTTCCTCAATTTTGAAACGTCCTTTCAGAGCAATGTGTCAGGCTGTGACTTGTGATACAGACCACTACTGCGACTAATTTCGGCTTCGGTTGCAATTCAGTATAATCTTTCGAATAAATGGCTTATTTATCTTTAACTTCTCACAACACAGTTGAGGTTCTTTATTATTCTTCATAAGATTATTTAGCGCTCTCAAGTCACCACGAGCAGATTTGCCGTCTTTTATGTTTCAAATTTAACTCTCCTCCCCTCACATTTCGATCTTATCAGTTCTACTGCGCATCCACCGTGAGAATGTGCGGGTCCACCACGCGGCATGTGCGGATCCACCGTGGGAAACAATGATACTGCTGGACAATGCGGGAGTGTGCAAATTCACCGTGGGCACTTGCGGGCATGGTGCGGGAGTGACGTGACTCCCGGTAATCCACCGTGCGCATATGCGAATTTATCGCGAGCAACCGTGGATCCACCGCGGCTCCACCGCGGAAAGAAGCCTCAGAGTGCATAGCTTCCGGATTGCCTATTAGCAATGCCGCTTTTTTTGAAATCCGAAAAACAACCGCGAGATCAAGACTACGCATTCGTTTCTTACCAAATCTTAATTGTTAAGGTCAAAACAAATCATTCACAGCTTGAATATGAAAGGACACTGGAGCAACGTATTCCTGTGGTTGACAGGATTAGTACAGAACTTTTTTTCCGAAGTGATCGGCACAATGACTCCGAATCATGCCTAGTTGCAGCCTAGCGTAAAACTCAGCATTGTCATTATTTGCAATTGTTTCCTTATCATATTTTCTCCTCACCATGATATTGTGATATCTTTCAGCGGTTCTTGGGAAAAATTCGGAAATATGGGTTGAAAAAGTTCCATTCTTTGGAAATCAGAGCAGAAATCATTTCATTTAACTCCAATGAGTTGAATTTTGTATCAACAGAATAGAGCTCACGTCTAATTGTAAGTTCAATGACTTTCCCAAAGGCTCCTGTACTGTTCACAGAAAGTTCGAAAGTACCCAGGTAGGGAATGACAACGAAATCGCATCAGTACATGTTCAGACACACAGGCCAGCCGAGCGGCCTGCCAATTCGGCTTTCCGGCCGAACGTCGTGCGGAATTTTTCGGGCGTAGGTCAGCACCGGCCCGCAGTGCTCGCTCACCGGCCGGACGGAACGCAATTAATGTGGTGCAACAATGCAGGTTGGGATCCTCAGCTGATGATTATCAGAGAACAGCTGATTTTGGCAAAGTTCTTCCTGTAGTCTAGTGGATTTTACAGAGAACTTCAAGTAGTTCATGATTACCAATCATCTCTCGCATGTGTTGACAGTGTTTTATTCCCTCTTTCCCAACACTCTTGGTATTTTCTCAGTTCGTGCTTTGTTTTCTTTCCTTATTGTTTGCACTCCGTAGTCTTCTTCATTTATTCTCTTGCTCTCTGCATTCTTTTAATTTCTTTTCTTGTTCTCTACAGCGTTTTCACATCTTCCTTTTGTCGGTAGATGTTTTCGTCGCAGTTTTTTTTTTCGGAAATTTCGATGTACTGCATTAACTCTGTCGTAGTTCTATTTACCGAATCAATAAAATAACTATATAAAATGACTACATATTATACAAAGTGATCTCGATGTTCAAGAGGGTCGTCAAACCTCTCATGATCTTCATCTGATGCGATAGTGACGCTAGCACAGGGACTTTGGTTAGATCGCCGATAACGTTGGGCTCATCGCTACTTGCTGGCCTACGAATTTACAGAGAATCGAATTCCAAATCACGTTGGAGAAAATACTGAAAAGAAAAACTGCACGAACTTGTTCCGCACATTAGGCTCACCAGTTAGAATTCTGCATCGAACGGAGTGGAAAGCGACACACACAGCTAGCATTGGGCACTCCTTGTCATCTCAAAAACGAGAAACAAGCGTTTGAGTGTACACTCACCCAAGATTTTCTGCGAGGTCCTTCTCAAACTTGTCGTTCACTAATTCCGGGGACAGGTAATGAATGAAAGCTTTTCCTTAGTGAACGTGCCTGATCAACTTGACAATTAGGTGTCTGATAGCCTCGCCCGAACAGTTGATAGTCTCGCACAAACACAAACTGAAAGAAGCAAAGCGTGGAAATAACTCCTAGTATTTGAGACGCCGAGAAGCCAAAGATTCCAGAAAAGTCTTGTTTTCGATGCAACATTGTTTTTATACCGTTTGAAATTCCCTACCATTTTGAGCCTACCCACCGGAAAGCAAATTTCAAGATAGAATGTTCTTGCCTGACCAACCTTTGTGACCCCCAAGAGGTAGCATGGTTCATCTTTTCAATTTGGGCCCCACTCAGACTTTTGCCGCCGGGCGAGTCGTCAACGTTATAACATATCGGGCTGCTGCGCAGAGCGAGCTCGCTCAGCGAGCGGCGACAAGGAATGCTCCTACAATTTTTGTCGCGCGCGGCAAAACTCGCCGAGCGTTCTGCGGCAACAACGCGCCCCGCCCCCTCGCTTGCCACCCGGCGACAACTCGCTCTATGAGGGGCTTTAAAGTTTGTGACTACTTTTACTCGCCGCCCTCAACCATATTTCAGACTGTCTAATAGGAAGCAGCCAACGATTTCCATCGTTGATCAGAATCTTACTCTTCTTGCCTCATATTAGAGAAGGAACATTCGATCTCGGTCGCTCATTCGATCTCGGTCGCTCACCTCAGGCGGTTGCTAGCACGACATCCCGTTCCCCTCACCCTAATCTACTTCTGTACTCTCTGGCAATATTATGGCTCCAAGAAAGACCAAGACCAACGATCCCTCAATGCTCCCTCCTGTGTGGTTAGAGGAAATCCTCAAACGATGGGACGACTACTTTCAGAGGTTTGATAGAATGTTTGACTTTCTCGTTAAACTGCAAGAGACTCAAACCTCAATGCTCAACATCATCAAAAATCTGGAGAATCGTTTCTCTTCATTTGCTATTGACCATAACTCGGCAGCGATGTATAGTACATTGGTCAAATTCCAGTCAGATTCCAGAACAGTGCAGGAAAAGTCATGTCGTATCACATGGATCGGTGTGGGCGAAAAAAACGATGACCGCGCCACCGCTGCATTCGATCGCGAAGCGCTCAAAGAGATCATCGACTACTCAGGTGACCAAGAACTCCTCGCTGAATGGCAAAGTCATAATATTGATATACGCCGTTTTCCTGAACGTCGCGATAATCTCTCAGGTGACCGTCCACGTATTATTAAAATAACAACCCGTAACCAGGAGTTCCGTGACAAACTCCTGGATCAAATGAGGAGAGGCAGGTTGTCATTGACGCGTCAATTCACTCACTCATACGCGCGCAAAGACTACACTCGCGAGGAGATAGAATTTGATCGTGCCCTTCGCAAAAAGGCTGGTCTTTTGAATCAGCAAGAAGGGAAACTGCTGTATGTTGTGCGCGATTTGAGCATTCAGAAGTTGAAAACGCCTCGCGATCTGCCTGCCCGCTCGCCAAATAGCGCTGAAGCTCCTAGTCTGTCGCAAGCGCTAACCAATCCCACTGTGTATTCCGCTTCCACGTCTCTATCCCAGCCATCCACAGCCCACTCGAACTCGCCCGCTCTCTCTCAAACCTTGCATCAACGCACGGCTACTCAGGCACGCGTTAACTTGGCAGCAGGTGAGCAGCGCTAGGATCCAGCTACTGGTGCCACGTGGATCGGTCCTCATGGCACCTCCCCTCTTTTGTACAATACCACTAAAACGCAATTTTTCTTATTCAACTCTCGCTCTATAGTTAATAAAATCCCAGATCTAGACCTACTGCTCGCTCAGGGTCCCCTTGGAGTGTTTATAACCGAATCTTGGTGCAAGCCGGATACAATACACGATGCTATGCTGAGCGGTGGTAATTCTTACGCTGTTTATCGTTGCGATCGGGACGGGAAGCGTCACGGTGGCGGTGTGGCTGTACTTCTAAATAAGCGTCTTAAACATTCACTCATTGCTTCTAAAAACTTTTCTGAATTCTGTCAGTGCGTTGTCACCCAAATTCACGTAGAAAATTCCGATTCTCTCATTGTAACCGCATATAGAAGTCCATCTTGTAGTGTCAAAGCACAGAACGACCTTTTGCAGTTTCTTGGGGATATATTTTCTGAATACTCGTCACCAATCTTTCTCATAGGTGATCTAAATTTCCCACTTATCAACTGGAGCAATATGACTGTTAATGGTAGTACTGGAGCCACTGCGGCCGCAAAATTTGTTCAATTTTGTAAATCCAACAATCTTGACCAACTCGTGGATAAGCCCACCCATGGATTGAATATTCTTGATATAGTGTTGACAAACAATTCTTCTGCAGTCAAGGACCTGTCAGTCATTGCGCCATTCAGCACTTCTGACCACAACGTCGTTTGTTTTAGTGTTGATGTTAAGGCATTCAATCCTAAAGAACACTACATTCCCTTCCGTGACTTCTCTAAAGGTGATTATAGTAGAATCATTGACGAGTTATTATTGGTTGATTGGATCGAACTAATTCACTATAGTAATTCAGCAGATGAGTGCTATTCTAGGTACATCTCTATCTGTCATGCGCTCATTCGTAAATACATTCCGCTGGTATTCCCTAAGCAGCGCATCTATGCTCTCCCAAGAAAACTGCTTTCTCTCAGGTCTAAAGTTGCATTTTTTCACAGAAATATTCACATATACGGTTCTTCAAAGTACGCTTCAACCGCAGCAAAACTTAAACGCGCGCTAGCTCTATGGACATCTGCTCGCGAAGAACGCATAGCCCGGTCCTCTAGCTCCAAGAAACTTTTCAGCTACTGCAATCGTGAGCTTAAGTTAACCGATGAAATCCCTGATCTTAAGGATGGCGACTCTCTGATCCACGGCGACCAGCAAAAAGCCAACTTGTTTGCCAGCTACTTTGAGGATGTGTACAGGTTGCCAACGAAATTTAACGTCGAGTTAGTGCCAGTGACAGACAAAGTTATTGATTGGGTTGATATAAATTGCGAATCAGTTTATCGCGTCCTTCGCGCGTTACCCAACAGGAACTCCACCTCACCCGATGGAATCCCATACGCCTTCTTAAAGAACGCCGCCTTAGGGTTAGCTAGCCCACTTTCGCTCATTTTCAATAGATTTCTACTGCATGGTGAAACGCCTAGAATTTGGAAACTGGGGCTAGTTAAGCCTATACACAAAAAAGGCCCAAAAGGACTTGTGAGCAATTACCGTCCAATATGCCTTACATGCTCGACGAGTAAAGTCATGGAAAGGTTAATATGTGACCAAATTGGTAAGTTTCTTTCAGAAAATAGGCTACTATCTAACACTCAACATGGCTTCCAAAGTAAGCGGTCAACTTCTTCCGCACTTTTGTCTACTGTTCCATTGTGGCATAGGGAGGTTGACAGGGGGAATTATGTCTCTGTGTGCTATGTTGACTTTAAGAGAGCTTTCGATTTAATATCTATCCCTCTACTGCTGCAAAAGCTTCAAAGTTTTGGAATCAAGGGATGTCTGCATCGTTTCCTGACCTCTTTCCTCACTGAAAGAAACCAGTCAGTAGTAGTCAACTCGGCATATTCCAGAACTTACCCAACCGTTAGCGGAGTTCCCCAGGGGACATGCCTGGGACCGCTAATGTTCCTTTTATACATCAATGATCTCGCTAGTGTGTTACCAGAAGGAGTTCATTGTTCCATTTTCGCCGATGACTCGAAAATATACACTATCAGTAATGCCTCGTTGCTTCAACAAGCGATCTATGCACTTGCTTCGTGGGCAGATAAATGGGAACTCTCCATCTCCACGGAGAAAACGTTCGTGATGGGTTTTGGCAAAAATCATCCTGATATGGATTTCACTTTGAATGGCTCTGTTCTCGTTCGCGCTCATGAAATCCGCGACCTCGGAGTAACCTACACCGACGATTTCAACTTTGACAGATACATAGCAGATATCACAGCGAAAGCTAAATGCAGATCGAATTACATATTGAAAGCCTTTAAGATCCGTAACCCTCTCCTGCTTTTTAAGTTATTCACCGCTTATTTGAGACCCCTTCTTGAGTATTGCTCATCATTGTGGTCGCCTAGTAGAAGAAGAGAAATAGATGAAATCGAAAAGGTCCAAAAGTCCTTTACTTATAGAAGCTTTGCTCGGAAAGGCATGTTCGAACTTTCATACTTTTCACGTCTAAAAAAGCTGGGGGCCCTCACACTTGAAGATCGCAGGCTACTCTCAGATCTCACTTTTATGTACAAGCTGACAACCGATGAGGTTAAACTTGATCTGGAAGACCTCTTTGAAATCACACCTTTTGTTAATCTGACCAGAGGCCACCCCTTCAGAATCCGCCCAATAAGGCCCAGAACTACCTCGTTCAAAAACAGCTTTCTTTGCAGAGTGCAGACGAAATGGAACACTTTAGATCCCGGCCTCTTCGTTTACTCCAAATCCTCGGGCTTCTACCAGCGGCTCACCACTCTACTCCAGTCAGGGAATCTGGATGCTTCTTACTCACGTTTCTGATTTTTGTTGCTTTGTTCCCTTGTTATGTTACATGTTTATTGGTATTCTTACTCCCAAGTTGAATGAGTTGGTCAATTCCATACTTCTTTTCCATACTACAGTATCTACATAAGTTTTGAATAGTTCTTAACTGACGGAGATTTTCTTCTAATCATCCTGGTACCTCCCTGCTGAAACATGCCGTATAGCGTTTCACCAGGGGCCATTCCAGCTAGCCTCCGCACTCGGGCTCGTTGGACAGTATTTTTCTAGGGAGGGGATCTTCCACACGGACTGTTCTGTAGGGAGGTCGATGATCTCATCCAGTACCAGGCTCGTTCTTCCTCTCTACCTTTCTCATTCAGTATTATTTCATCAAACTCTATAGCGCTTTCACTCTTCAACTCCGTGGCTGAATAAATAAATAAAGAAATAAAGAACGTTAAAGATAGTGAACGGGATAGCTATTCAGTGTGTGAGCATAATCTTACTTCTTCTTAATTGGCACTTCATGTGTGTGTGTGTCTGTGCACGAGAACCAGGCCCTGTCGCCAAAAACTAACGACACCATCGTGTTCAGCCGGTC
>JARK01000224.1:78204-95691 GCA_000688135.1 Ancylostoma ceylanicum | reverse complement strand
TTTTTCAGGCTCCTCATAATGTTACTCATTCGTTACCCCCCCACCCCCCTGTAGTGCTGGGCTAGGAGAATGTCCCACTCGTCCCGCTGAGAATTTGTCTCACACCTTTTCACTCAATACTTCATAAAATAGTTCAGAATTTCGTATTACCTCAATTTTTTCACATTTTTCTTGTTCAAGTTATAAATCTTCAATTTTTTTCACATTTTAGATTAGACACTAAGATTATTATGCTTAAAGATCTTGTCCCTGAAATTCCGGCCGTCCGGATTCTCAAAGTGACGGAAACCTTAGTAATTCACGTCACCACATTCCCCCCCCCCCTGGCTGTGCCCTTCTGCGCCCACCTCTGCTCCCTCTAGAAGAGGTCTAGAAGTTGGCTGGAGTGGAATAAAAAATCTGAATCAATCACCTTTGTATACTTGTCCGTATGCGCCATGACCCAGCTGCTCGTTTTTGACGATCACCTTCTCCGGAGACAATTCCCAGTAGTCAATGCTGAAATATTATATTGATTAGTTTTGCTTCTACTCATTACTATAACATTTAGTAGCATTTTATTCTATCGTTTGGCAATGCAGTCATCTCGAATTGAAGAAGCTCTGCTTGACTATCTCATCTAATTGTAAGTACAGACACGATCCAGAAAGCTACTTTTCCTCGTTAGCTGTAACATTTGACTGGCTCTCGAATAGGAAGGTAAATTCAAACAGGATGTGTCAGAAGTTCGGAATCAATAGGAACCAGAAAAAAATTAGCGCTGGCAAACGAGTAGAAAAGAAGCACGCTAGAAATTGGCAATAGCGCTTCAATATATACCCTTTCCTTTTCTGTTTATCATATCGACCTCTTTAGGATGTAAATTTTCCTCCCTCTGAGAGAAGAAAATTCCTCGCACACAAAATCACTGTGGTTATCGCTAATAATTTTTCCTCTTGGAACCATCCCGGTCAAAGAGCGCTGGCCTTCTATGTTTCACACTTTATCGCTGCGATAATCACAGTTAGGGAGAATATTACGCAGGCAAAATACTGAATACGACGCCTTCATTATGCTTGTTCGAAATTCCTCCGTCACATCGTGATTTCTACTTTTAATCATTTTTTAATCATATAACCAATTCCACACTAGGGGAATTTTCTGCAAAAAAAAACGACGTAATGGGTGACTCTTACGGAATGCAAATTATGTTTTAGCAGCTGCATCCAGGAAATGGCGATTTACAAGTAAGGTATCTCATGCAAGATATACTGCACTCACATCGCGTCGTCATCAGCGTCACCATCATCTTCGTGGCGTGTTCGGAATCGGTTCAGTTTCTCCATCCACATGTACTTCTGTCTGTATAAAATAGTGGCTACGATCAGAATCAACACGGCTCCAGCACACGTCCCAATAATGACGATCATAATCGTCGGCACGGATGTTTCTGGAAAAATCGCCGTTTCAAGGGATGTTTAACATGATCCACGAATGTGCGGGGTAGTCAACAACCAAGAGTGTCGTGGTGTCTAATCGATCTGGTAGGGTGGTAACAAGTCCTGAGCTTCACAGAAGCAGATAGATATCACAATGTCCGTAGCTGCATTTTGGAGTAAGGGTCTTGTTGCATCATTGAGATTACCCAAGGTAAACGTGTTGACTCCCGTGTTAACATTAGGTAAACTTGGTGTGTGTGTGTGAAAGCCGTTACCCGGGGTAATCATAGTGATGCATGCGAGCCCAGAAATCCTCTCAGAATTTATTCACCACATAGATGAACCTACTTTTCGTAGGGCATATATCCACCATATCCTTAGGACTGTCTCCGTAATTAGGGTCTGAGATAATGTGACTTTTCGGGATGGTCGTCTGATTCTGGTAGACCTCAGCAGCCAACTGAAACATGCAAGTACGCATTTGCTTCACAAAGAAAGCTCAGCAACTCACCGCATTAAATGCAATTATCTCGAAATAGTATGGCTGCAAGTGCTTTAACAGGGCGCCGTTTACGTCATTGTATGCCGAGACGAAATTCTGAAAATGGGAGTTCTCTGTCACATTTTGTGCTTTCGTTTTTACAGATTTCAACACCTCTTCTCATTTTCTCTTGAAAACTTTTTCATTGGAAACAGTGAGGTACATATCATTTCAACTCCTAAAGAACCCTAGAGGTCACTAAAAGTCACATAATCACCGACCCCAATTACAAAAACAGCCATAAGGATAGTTCGTTCATTTACATCGATTCCTGAGCACGCATGTATCGCTGAGATTACCCAGGGTAACCGCTTCAACACATCCCAATTTGCCAGTAATTGAAAAGGATGTCGGTTATTGTATAGATCTCCATGAGGACAGAACGTGGCACAAACGTTTCGAAATAAAATTCAAACATGAAAGTTTTTCGAGGAACGTTTATATTGTTGAAAAAGGTTTTTAAGCAAAGCATCTTACATTTGTCGATTTCCTGAAAACTTGTATAGGACATAACTGTGTCAGTATGGAAACTTAGTGGAACACTGTTCTGAAAGTGGCCATTTATTATAAAAGAGCCACTAGTGTTTTTTGCATCGCGCTCCTCTTGTTTAGAATGAAATTTGATTAGCCGAAAACTAACTCACTTTTCCATTGTACTGTTGATATTTTGCTGTTTCGTGTCAACTATATGAATTATAAAAGGGAACAGCAGCAATGAATAAAAGAACTCCGCGGTGCGACCAGAGGCGCGCGACACGCCTTTCGTCGCTGGATTTTTGGAAGCGTAGCGGCCGACTTTAAACAGTAATTTTTTTGAAACCCTTAGCCTTTTAGAGAGCCAACGATTTAGTTTACGTTGATTTAGTTTTTTCAGCGAATAAATCAAAATACAAAGAAATGGAAGGTTTCCGGCAGTCCCGGCTCACTTGTCAACGTTCATACATTTCGATATCCAGAATATGACTAACTTCCAATTTTAATGGATTCACTTTTGTTAGACTTTGAAACGACAAGGGAAAGGTTACGGACATCTGAGGCCTGTTTTCCCGCCTAATGAGAGCTGATGCCAAGTGCAACCTAATCAGAGCAGCTAATTTGTAAGATCACCTTGATCACCTTGATCACCTTGACTCCCGTTGATCGTCGGGTAAACCGAGCGGGCGCCAGCAATCCTTCCATTTGTCCCTCTCACGTGCCAGGGTGGTCCAATGCGTTCTGTCCGTTCGAGAGACACGAAGAGCATCATATCGTTCTTTGAAGGACTTCGTGAAGAAGTCTGACCATCGGGTCGGTGGTCTTCCTGTCGTGCGCTTTACGTTCCGCGGAGTCCAGTCGCTGACGGCTCTCGTCCAACGGTGGTCGTTTAGGCGCATCACGTGTCCGGCCCACCTGATCTTACTCGACTTGGCGTACACGGCAGCGTCCCTGATCTTCGACTGTTGACGAAGGGTGGAACTCCGTATTCCCGCTCTCACTTGCGTGAGGCGGGTCATTCCTAGCATCACCCTCTCGATGGAGCGTTCGATGACGCTGACCGCATTCTCATCCTGCTTACGTAACGCCCAGGTTTCCGAGGCGTAAGTCAAAGCAGGGAGAACCGTGGTGTTGAAGAGGTGGGCACGGAGCCTGATGTTCTTCGTCTTCTTCACTACGTCCTCGATGCTCTTGTAGGCTCCCCAAGCCGCTCGCTTCCTCCTGCCCAGCTCTGGAGCGAGGTCGTTCATCATGTTGACTTCCCGACCTAGATATACGTAGCTGGAGCATTCGGAGATGGTCGTTCCGTTGAGCGAGAATGGGGCATCCGGGACCCATCCGTTTCTCATGAACATCGTCTTCGTTAGATTCAGTTGGAGACCGATCTTTCCACACGCGTCGTCGAAGTCGGCCAGCATACGCTCCGCTTGACTGATGCTAGGTGTTATAAGGACGATGTCATCAGCGAAGCGAAGATGGTGTAGCAGCCGGCCGTCAACTCGCACTCCCATATTGTCCCATTCTAATCTTCGCATGACGTCCTCGAGGGTGGCGGTGAATAGTTTCGGCGACACAGTGTCGCCTTGTCGAACCCCTCTCCTGACGTCGATGGTGATGTCGTCGTAGAATGGCGAGATTCTGGTCGTGAAGTTGCTATAGAGCTCACGAAATATCCTGATGTATTGAGTCGGTACACCCTGGTTGCCCAGGGCTTCCAAGACTGCTTCTGTCTCAACGGTGTCGAAGGCTTTCTTCAAATCGATGGACGTGAGACAGAGAGGCATCTTGTACTCTCGTGATACTTCAATGAGCCTGGTGACGGTGTGTATATGGTCGATCGTACTGAATCCTTTCCGAAACCCTGCTTGCTCGCATGGCTGTCCTTCGTCTAGTGTTCTTTCAATCCTGTTGAGGATCACTCGCGTGAAGAGTTTGTAGACTACGGACAGTAGGCAGATATNTTCCGCGGAGTCCAGTCGCTGACGGCTCTCGTCCAACGGTGGTCGTTTAGGCGCATCACGTGTCCGGCCCACCTGATCTTACTCTACTTGGCGTACATGGCAGCGTCCCTGATCTTCGACTGTTGACGAAGGGTGGAACTCCGTATTCCCGCTCTCACTTGCGTGAGGCGGGTCATTCCTAGCATCACCCTCTCGATGGAGCGTTCGATGACGCTGACCGCATTCTCATCCTGCTTACGTAACGCCCAGGTTTCCGAGGCGTAAGTCAAAGAAGGGAGAACCGTGGTGTTGAAGAGGTGGGCACGGAGCCTGATGTTCTTCGACTTCTTTACTACGTCCTCGATGCTCTTGTAGGCTCCCCAAGCCGCTCGCTTCCTCCTGCCCAGCTCTGGAGCGAGGTCGTTCATCATGTTGACTTCCCGACCTAGATATACGTAGCTGGAGCATTCGGAGATGGTCGTTCCGTTGAGCGAGAATGGGGCATCCGGGACCCATCCGTTTCTCATGAACATCGTCTTCGTTAGATTCAGTTGGAGACCGATCTTTCCACACGCGTCGTCGAAGTCGGCCAGCATACGCTCCGCTTGACTGATGCTAGGTGTTATAAGGACGACGTCATCAGCGAAGCGAAGATGGTGTAGCAGCCAGCCGTCAACTCGCACTCCCATATTGTCCCATTCTAATCTTCGCATGACGTCCTCGAGCGTGGCGGTGAATTGTTTCGGCGACACAGTGTCGCCTTGTCGAACCCCTCTCCTGACGTCGATGGTGATGTCGTCGTAGAATGGCGAGATTCTGGTCGTGAAGTTGCTATAGAGCTCACGAAATATCCTGATGTATTGAGTCGGTACACCCTGGTTGCCCAGGGCTTCCAAGACTGCTTCTGTCTCAACGGTGTCGAAGGCTTTCTTCAAATCGATGAACGTGAGACAGAGAGGCATCTTGTACTCTCGTGATACTTCAATGAGCCTGGTGACGGTGTGTATATGGTCGATCGTACTGAATCCTTTCCGAAACCCTGCTTGCTCGCATGGCTGTCCTTCGTCTAGTGTTCTTTCAATCCTGTTGAGGATCACTCGCGTGAAGAGTTTGTAGACTACGGACAGTAGGCAGATAGGGCGATAATTGCCAATGTCCTGCGGGTCTCCCTTCTTGTACAGCAGCACGGTTCTGCTGGTCTTCCATTGGCTAGGTACCTTGCATTCCGACAGGTACCGCGTGAAGAGTCTAGCAAGTATGTTCACAAGAGCTGTCGGTAGATTCTTCAGATGTTCGGGTCGGATCCTGTCGGCACCGGGCGCTGTACGATTCTTCACCGACTTGATGGCATGTCGGACTTCGGAAGGGAGAACCGACGGGATGACAAATCCATCCTCCCTGAGATGGCATGGAGGGAGGTGGACATGGCTGTCGAAGAGGTCCGAGTAGAAGTCGTAGATGACCTTCTCCATTACCTTTCTAGATGATGAGATCGTTCCGTCTGGGTGTCGGAGGGCTGTCATCTTGGTCTTACAGTTGGCGAAGTCTCGGCGGGTGTTGCGGATGCTTCTCTCTGCCTCTGCGGCTTCGGCCAACACTTTTGCTCGTCTCTCTTTGAGATATTCCCTTATCGCTTCTCTGCACCGTTTTGCAAGCTCGGACGTAAGCTGGTGGTTGCCTGCGGCTCTCGCTGCTCCACGCTGGCGTATCAGCTCGAGGGTCTCATGAGACAGTCGTCTCTTGGTGGTTCTCGAACCCTCGGCTTTCTTCGCTCTATCACGGAGATGCTGAATGAGCCGTTCGTATTCTTCATCGATGTTGTCGACAACGGTATCATCTCAAAAGCCGGCTAACGTAGTGAAGAGATCCCAGATGATGGTTGGTTTGGGACTCCTCTTCTTGTACTTCGCGGCTTTCTCTGCTTTGCGCGAGAAGAAGAATCTTGCGCGAAGGAGGCGATGGTCTGATCCGGTGTAGAACTTCGGTACAACACCGACGTCGGTCAGGCAATACCTTCGGTTGACGATGATGTGGTCAATTTCATTATGGTACTCTCCACCGGGTGACTCCCACGTCCATCGTAGGGAGGTTGGCTTCTGGAATTGTGAGTTACCATGGATGGTCCTCGTCGTCATGATAAACTCGGACAGCCTCTCTCCCTGTTCGTTCCACTGTAGACCGTGGAACCGATGTGAAGTTCCTCAGGCGTTCTTCGAGGGCCAATCTTGGCGTTGAAGTGGCCAACGATGACCTTATAGAATGTGTGGTCTTCCCTGTAGAACTTCTCCAAGTCCATATAGAAGGCCTCGATCTCGTCTTTCTTCATCGTAGCTGGATGTTGGAGCGTAGGCGACGAAGACTGTCAGGGCCGGCATTGATCCACATCTCCTCAGTCGCAAACGTCCGATTCGGGTCGTCAGTTGTTCGAAAGAATCGATGTTCATGGCCAAGTTCGTGTTGACGAGGACACCAACTCCACCAACTCCTCTACTATCGCAAGTTCCAAGGAACAGTTCTTCTACAGTATCGAAGGTGGCGTTCAGCGGTCGGTGTCTCCTCGTCTCGGTCAGTCCGATGACGTCGTACCTGACCCTCCTGGNCGAGTAGAAGTCGTAGATGACCTTCTCCATTACCTTTCTAGATGATGTGATCGTTCCGTCTGGGCGTCGGAGGGCTGTAATCTTGGTCTTGCGGTTGGCGANGATGATGTGATCGTTCCGTCTGGGCGTCGGAGGGCTGTCATCTTGGTCTTACGGTTGGCGAAGTCTCGGCGAGTGTTGCGGATGCTTCTTCCTGCCTCTGCGGCTTCAGCCAACACTGCTGCTCGTCTCTCCTTGAGGTCTTCTTTTATCGCTTCTCTGCACCGTCTTGCGAGCTCGGACGTAAGCTGGTAGTTGCCTGCGGCTCTCGCTGCTCCACGCTGGCGTATCAGCTCGAGGGTCTCATGAGACAGTCGTCTCTTGGTGGTTCTCAAACCCTCGGCTTTCTTCGCACTATCACGGAGATGCTGAATGAGCCGTTCGTATTCTTCATCGATGTTGTCGACAACGGTATCTTCCCAAAAGCCGGCTAACGTAGTGAAGAGATCCCAGTTGATGGTTGGTTTAGGACTCCTCTTCTTGTACTTCGCGGCTTTCTCTCCTTTGCGCGAGAAGAAGAATCTTGCGCGAAGGAGGCGATGGTCTGATCCGGTGTAGAACTTCGGTACAACACCGACGTCGGTCAGGCAATACCTTCGGTTGACGATGATGTGGTCAATTTCATTATGGTACTCTCCACCGGGTGACTCCCACGTCCATCGTAGGGAGGTTGGCTTCTGGAATTGTGAGTTACCATGGATGGTCCTCGTCGTCATGATAAACTCGGACAGCCTCTCTCCCTGTTTGTTCCACTGCAGGCCGTGGGTACCGATGTGAAGTTCCTCAGGCATTCTTCGAGGGCCAATCTTGGCGTTGAAGTCCCCAACGATGACCTTATAGAATGTGTGGTCTTCCCTGTAGAACTTCTCCAAGTCCATATAGAAGGCCTCGATCTCGTCTTCATCGTAGCTGGATGTTGGAGCGTAGGCGACGAAGACTGTCAGGGCCGGCATTGATCCACATCTCCTCAGTCGCAAACGTCCGATTCGGGTCGTCAGCTGTTCGAAAGAATCGATGTTCATGGCCAAGTTCGTGTTGACGAGGACACCAACTCCTCTACTATCGCAGGTTCCAAGGAACAGTTCTTCTCCAGTATCGAAGGTGGCGTTCAGTGGCCGGTGTCTCCTCGTCTCGGTCAGTCCGATGACGTCGTACCTGATCTTCCTGGCCTGCACCATCAGATCCTCGATGGAAGCCTCCGATGCAAGTGTCCGTGCGTTGAAGGTACAGATCGTCATCATAGTCCTTCTCGTTTTAGGCAGCCTAGATAACCCCTCGAACCTCGTCCTCACTGACGCTGCCGTACCAGTGACTCTTCCGAGATTAGGGGAACACTCTTTATTATTGCTGTGTGTAGCTTGAAGAAAATGACCCACAGGGAATAGCTTGCTGGGCTCTATTCCCCCGTGGGGGCTGGGGTAGGGTTTCATTTGTAAGATATTTTCTAAAAAGGGGCGCTCTCGTCAACCACTTAGAGACAATCACTCCTTATTTTGAAGGATTTACGGCTCTTAGCACCTTTTCGTCATTAACGCTACTCGATTAGTAGAGCGTAAACGAGTAGATAAACAAACAAATGAAAAATATCTAGTAAGTAAATATGAGGACAATCGAAGGCAACCTGTGAGACAAAATCGGTCAGAAGCGTTATGCGAGGCTCGTCGTCAGTAAAGGTTTGTCCAGTCGGAATGCTCACAGCCTCGTTCACCAGAACCATCGTAGTGTTATCGTACACGTCTATTGTTCCTGCTGTAACTACGAGCAATCAACGTTTTTTTCTTTATTTAGGTAGAGTGTGTTCTCAGTAGAAGGGACTGTACATGCGTCTAGAAGGATCTCGTCAGCACTCAGCGTCTCCAGGAACTTATTCAGATGTTCTAGACGTGTCAACCAGCCAGAGTCGACGCCATTCTTTGCCAGGAAGCGTGCTGTCACTTTTATGCTCGATTTCTACAATATTTCTATTATTTTGTGATGAAACATTTTGTATCCATCCTCTTCTCTCACCGCACACTGTTGAAGGGGTGTGGAGATGAATTTCACGGCCCGCTGGAACTGGTCGTTGGTGGTCCTGTTGGAAAGCGCGAAGAGGTAGATAATGTGCCAATAGTCACTCAAACTTGGATCAGGTGACGTCTGAAATTAAATTTAAGCGTGAATAGCGAAAACTTGTTAATCTGCAACTCACTGTCGTTGTTGTTTGGAGTTCCGTAGTGGTGGTTGTGAGGCGCGGAGTGGTTGTGGGATAAGGGCAGCTCGTGAGTTGCTCATTCTGACAATCCGTAGCGCCTTCTGCGCCGCAGGGTCTCACACATTTCTGAAGATTTCATTATTCAGGGAACTCCAAGCATCGATGACCGCAAGTTACGGTACCCCTCCATATCGCTGTCAGCTTTTATAGAGACGCGACTGTGCAAGTACTCAGAACCCCCAGAACAAGTTGTTTGACCGCATCCTAAACTTGCTCGACCCAAAGCCTGCTGACAACTTGTTTTCGCTCTTTCTTGTTGACAAGTTGCCGGCCCAAAACTTGTCGGCAACTTGCAAAGTGGTCGGCCACTGGATTGTCGACAAGAAAATGGTGCATGCGATATTTTTTGCAGAATGTTTGGAAAATTAAAAAAATGTGAGAAAGAGATATTAGTCGCCCTCAGGGCTGCGACGCACAACGAATTTTATTTTATTGGTATTTGGTATTTTCGATCCCAATGATATCATCTATGCACCGCTCGACCGTACAAGCGACCTACGTCGAGCTTTGTGATGCAGTTGTATCCCGGAACAACGAATAGCCTTTGCGTGTACACGGAATAGTACTGGAACATCATCTCCTGAGTGATACCCGTATTTCCCAGAGCGATTATAGTGAACGTGATGCATCCGTAATTCACGATATTTGCCACATCCTGCAACAAACGTTTTTTTATACTCTATAACACAGAAATGAGACTGTACAGCTTGCTCTTTTGTTTCAGATTTCAAGAGTCCGCGAAGGGCATGATGTGATCAAGGGACCATATTGACGAATGGCTCTAGGAAGATTGTGATCCACCCTCTCTTCTAAAGTGGACGAATTTCCCTGGTTAGGATAGGTGTACTTTGTAAAATGACTCGTTCCATATAGCATCAAAGCATATTGGTAAAGATGGCGAGATGTAACATACACCGCACGAGATACTCGTCTACTCCGGGTGAGCGGGAAGCCTAGCCCCTTCTTGGGTACCTTCATAAAAATGGGCACAGGTATGTTTTATAGAGAAGGGAAGACGCTAGACGATTGTGGATTGTCAAGGATGAGATGTGCGGCAGCAGACAAATTAGGAAAACATATTAGAAACGAGTCCACAGTAGTGTGAGGATGAGTAAGTGACGAGTGCCTGTATTCATGAAGGTTCCTGAGAAGGCGGTAGGCTTCCCGCTCTGCCAGGGTGGACGAGTTTCTCAAGCCTAGTATGTTACATATCTTCACCAAGACTGTTCAAAGCTAGCTGAAACTAGTCGTTATACAAATTATACCTATACGAATCAGAAAATCTCGTTCATTTTAGAGTAGCTTGCGGATCGCATCCTTTCCGGGAACATTCATGGATGGGATCCCAGTAGCAGAACAGACGTCACCCAGCGGATTCACTGCCGCAACAGGAAAACGCTGGACACTTAGTAACCTTCTCTTGCTAGAAGTTGTCCACATATTTGGAAATATCTCCGCACCTTTCCCAACAAAGTCTGATTCGTCACGAATATTCGGTTGGTCAGCAGCACAATCGTATTGTAGAGGCATTTCGTCTTCGGCTGAGCGAGAAGCTTCATCTAGAAGAGAGGCGACTGTTATTGGGCTCAACAACATCGAAGAAGCTTACGGAAAATTAGCCAACACCTTACCAAGTCCACTAGAGCGTACGTGAAGTTCGCTTCCTCGGTTTCATTTTGAACTGGAGCAAGAGTGTCGTAGTTGACAACGTATTCCGAGTAGTCCATCAGTTCAATTTGCTGACTACACACGTCCTCTGCACAGCAAACAGTTTGAATCGACTAAAATGGAATTGATCGATAAACTCATCCGGAGAGCAGTGTGGAAAAGACGCTCACCGAGTTGAACATCGGGTATATGTAGGTCCTGTAGCCGATGCCCCTAGACATGCAGGCTCCGATAGTGTCACGGATGAAGAGCCGCACGTTTGAGAATCCTTCCTCGGATGTGTACGTTCGATCCAAATCCAAGAGAACAGCGATGCCACAGTCATGTTGAACCTGAAGGATTATTTACTCCTCGACTGGATTTATTTTAAAAAAACTATATCTGATGGCTGCAAAGTATCAGCAGAAGATGTTAATTACATATGTCCCGTCAGATGTGTTGAGCACTGGAGGCACTTTAATGTTGGCAAAGGCGTCATCGGTGCAGGAGTCTGACGGCGCCCACGTAGGTGTCGGATCGCTGCCATCAGTTGCTAGAATGCAACAGATACTTTTCGTTATTATACTTGGTATGAGGACCCACTACTCTGCCCTATGGCCTGCTCAACCCCAATGCTCACTACATTAATTCTACGGCACTATATAATTCCTAGCCAGGACGTAATAATCTTGTCCGATGTCTTCCTTCCGTCCACATTGTGGACACGGAAGAGCTTCGACTCCTCGTCTTCTTGCGTCCCTACTTTCTTGACGATTTTCGTTCTCTTGAACATGTCCACTTCACGGTCTTTCTTCTGCTGAAGATCTGATACATTGAACTTAGTATACGCAACGGGGGTGCGGCTCACAAAAATTCCAAATTTTGTTAATATGCTAATCCATTACCTTACATGGAAAAATGGCTGTTACGCGTGAATGCGCCAAACCGTTAAGCCGTCAGCTCGCTAGAATGGTGGGTATACAAAATACCATTGGTTCCAGTGAAGCTACAAGCCTACACATTAGGAAATGCGTGAAAGAAGCTCATAAATAAAGTTAGGTAAATTGGGAACGCGATTGAGTCTTAGGCCGAACATATCAGAGGTTTGAGGAAAAACTATGAGTTAGAAGAGAGTAAAAATTTCGTTTGACAAGTGTGCCCAAGTCGATAATAGCTAAGTGAATAAAGAGTTTCAAATGTAGTCGTCAATATGCAGGAGAATCTTACTTTCATATTTCCAGCCAGAGCTGAAACATCAGTCAACTCTTCCTCATTTCTTCACAGTGATTTAGCAAGAAGTCGATCAGGTTCCAAATCCGCACGCTCAAGACTTTCATTCGGAAAAATCTGGGCGCTTGAAAACTCGGTAATTAGATTAATTAGATTCCCCTCTGCATCTAACTCTTCAGCATAAACGTTTCTGAGCAGGTACAATACCGTCGGTAATCTTTGGAAAAAAGACGAAAAAGACGCAAAGGCGCGTCTTTTGCGTCTTTTTGCTATAACTCAGTTCAATGCAGAGATATCTGCATACATGTATACATTTTTGGAATCAGCGCCTCGAGATCTATGAGAAGGCGTTGTGCAGGTTTTTGAACGCGTGCAAGCTTATGCCCTCAGGGCATTAAGCCTCTAAACTTCATTGAAAACGAAAAAAGGCGCTGCAAAACGCCACTTTTTGCGTGAATTCCTATAAAATGTTGTCGTAATGGTCTGTTTACCACAGTAGAACAATGTCCCATCACTTTTGTTTCATTTGATTAGCTTTGAAATTTTCATGTTTTTGCAAAATCAGCGCCTTATAACTACAAAGCGACTGGGGCTAGAGGGCTCTTGCTTTCTAGAATTAGAGTAAACTTTCTCCACTACATTTTATACCCTTGACTATTACTGCTGGTTCCCATTGATGGCAGAAAAAGTGTGCTTAAAATCACACTTTCGACTCCGTCACATCGTATGGTACCATAATTGGGGCGTCATAGTGTCGCAAGCGGAAAGGCTACAAAAGTGGGGTTTCGCCTTCTATTAGAGAACTTCTCGCTCTTCTACTCCACAAAAGCTGGCAGGTATCTGTGCGCTCATTGTCTAGATTCGAACCGATGAAAACTCAAGATGTGCATTGCTACATGTGAGAGCACACCGGTGATAGACTTCAAAAGCGACTCCATGAGCTGGCAACCACATATTTCGCCTTAGCCAGACATTATCTCTCAAATACCCAATAAAAGGCAGTTTTGAGTCCATGTCATTTTTGGGCTCTTTTTACTGCGTCATCGGCGCTGTGGACTGGCGGCGCACGTTCCAGATGCTGTATACATAGAGCCTCCGGGAAGCAAGTTGGCGCGGAGGGACCAACGCTAAGGGATAGCGCGGGGCCGAGGCAACTGTCGTGGTGGGGTCCGGTTGTCCGGGGGTTGCGGGTCCCGCCACGAAAATTCAAAAACCGTTTCGCCCACTTAGTAAACATCCTTTCAATGAAAAGCTAGAGCGATGCGGTTTCCACTGTCGGATTTAGGACCGAATTGTCTATCGAAATATCCAGTTGCACCCATCCAGGAGGGTATGGGTCCCGCCACGAAAATTCAAGAACTGTTTTCTCCACCTGTTAAAGCGCTTTTCAGTGAAGAGATGGAGCGACCATAGTTCAACTAAATGACATGGACTCAAAACTGCCTTTTATTGGGTATGTGAGAGATAATGTCTGGCTAAGGCGAAATATGTGGTTGCCAGCTCATGGAGTCGCTTTTGAAGTCTATCACCGGTGTGCTCTCACATGTAGCAATGCACATCTTGAGTTTTCATCGGTTCGAATCTAGACAATGAGCGCACAGATACCTGCCAGCTTTTGTGGAGTAGAAGAGCGAGAAGTTCTCTAATAGAAGGCGAAACCCCACTTTTGTAGCCTTTCCGCTTGCGACACTATGACGCCCCAATTATGGTACCATACGATGTGACGGAGTCGAAAGTGTGATTTTAAGCACACTTTTTCTGCCATCAATGGGAACCAGCAGTAATAGTCAAGGGTATAAAATGTAGTGGAGAAAGTTTACTCTAATTCTAGAAAGCAAGAGCCCTCTAGCCCCAGTCGCTTTGTAGTTATAAGGCGCTGATTTTGCAAAAACATGAAAATTTCAAAGCTAATCAAATGAAACAAAAGTGATGGGACATTGTTCTACTGTGGTAAACAGACCATTACGACAACATTTTATAGGAATTCACGCAAAAAGTGGCGTTTTGCAGCGCCTTTTTTCGTTTTCAATGAAGTTTAGAGGCTTAATGCCCTGAGGGCATAAGCTTGCACGCGTTCAAAAACCTGCACAACGCCTTCTCATAGATCTCGAGGCGCTGATTCCAAAAATGTATACATGTATGCAGATATCTCTGCATTGAACTGAGTTATAGCAAAAAGACGCAAAAGACGCGCCTTTGCGTCTTTTTCGTCTTTTTTCCAAAGATTACCGACGGTATTGTATATGGTCATCAATGAAAACAATCTGAATTCTGGATCTAAACAGATTTCGTGTACTGAACGCACGGGAAGTGTATGTGCCTAGAGGCAAAATTCACCCTTAGTGTTCACATGTTGGAACAGTTGAGCAAAATCCTTTCATTAATTGGAAGAGAGGGCCTGTCTCTCACGGGAAAGCTATGATAGGCCTCGTGCATTTGTTGAAGCAATTCTCAATAAACTTCTGACTGATCACGAGATGAAGCCTAACGGATTTTCGGTTTTCCTTCGTTAAAGCGTCGATCCTTTAGTGGAAAAAATGACCGTTACGCGTTAACTCTGATAACGCACAGCCCCGATTACCTTCTCAATAACGCACACTCCGAATATGTAAGCTAGCTATCATGTAAACCTGTGCTCTGCTCATCTCGAGATTAGTTAATCGGGTTCAATTCATAATTCTCGGCCATACTTCTCAGACACGACACAGAAAGACGAAAAATAGATCAAAACATGCAGACATCCATGAACATAAATGTATTCGGATTTATAAAGCAAAAGTTGTTTGTAAATAGGTCTAAACCTCTAATTTTTTTCCTCATATTCCCTAATACATCTCTACTGCAATAAATATCTCAGAAGCAACCTAATTAGCATATCATACTCATCGTGAAAGCGTGGACTGAGAAGCTTTCAGAATGGCAACCAAGATGAAGTACTTAAATCGGACTCAAGACCCAACCTGAAGCAGTATAAAAAAGAGGAATATAGTTGGGACTTTTGTGTAGGAATGGTAGATATACCCACTCAAAATTAAGGTATAACAAGAGCTAGCGAATCATCAACGGAATATGTCTTGAATGCATAATTCTCAACTTCTCTGGCGATTCTTCTTCCTCTTCCAGTCGCTGACAATTGAGCGAAGAATAAGAAAAAGAGTTATTCAGCCAAATAATGACCATTTCCGTGCTGTGAATTTGAACAAAGAAAGCTGAGGAATTTTACCCATTCACTACATCAAATAAATCAAAAAATAAGAATGGACGTTGACATGACTAACCGCAGAACTGGTAAGAGGTGAGAGGAGCGGCTACCAGAAATATAAATATCGTCCATCTTATCATCATCGTTCAATTGGCGGCATCGAAGATCAGAGATGCTCTCCGGCGGGTAACAGTTCGCCTCAAAATTGGTAATCATCAGAATTTCACAGAGAACACGAGCAACACGAGGATGATCACGGTTTCTCTTCAAAATATGTTGAAGTGTTAAACATTGTTACGAAAATGAGTCAGGTAGTTGCACTAAGCTCGTGCAATCAATACCAGTAGCGGAACTTGACACTGATAAGAGAGAGATTTTAAGTGACTCAGCGAAATCTAATTAGTGACTGGTAGCGTTCGTGAAGCCTCAAGGTGGTCCTCGCTCCGGGTGTTTTCTATGCTATTTCTTAGGCCTTTAAGATTTGAGAGAACATGGAAATGTTACTGTTACTGCTGAAATTTTGCTGCAAATAATCCAATGCATAATTCATCACTCGAGATCATGCATTAAAATTGAAAACTATGCCTTGAAACTGCAGAGTCTAAGCTGTATCTTGTCCGCTCGCTGAAGCACAGTGGTTCTTCCATATACTTTTGTGAAGTTCAATTATTCATCGCTTTTGCGTGGTTTTACCGGTTCTTTTTTCAATGTCCTTCGCGAATCTATATTTGCGGTTCTATGTTCCCTTCTGGCAGTGATACATACATGGTGTTTCTCAATTTGCATATGTACAGTGGCGGCCACATATTTAGCACACCCACGATTTTGGCCGACAGAATTTTTCTGCATTTCTCAGCCTTGTGATGAGCAATCAAAATCAAGTCCGAGTATGTGTTGAGGCACTACGAGGGCTTCCTTCCTGTTGCTTACCATGGGTACAGAGTCCGTTCAAACTGGATTAAAAAAATAAAAGTTCAATTTCGTCAGTTTTCCTGAATTTTGTGTAAAATTCGTGTATCTCGCTCTGGAAGGAAATGAAGTGGTGATTCAGATTGAGCATGTTTCCCTTCAACATTCTCCTATAAACGCTTTTACCGGACTCTACGCACCGGCTGGAGCCAGAGACAGAAGCAAACTTGTCAGTTTCGTCAAAAATTTCATTTTTATGAATCTTGCTAATAAAGCAAGCCCCGGAATCTTCCTTTTAGTATCTGGTTGTCTGTTAGCAACACAAATCGGGAAAAAAATCCGCGGCTGGAAATGCCTGGTTTATCCTTGGAATCGCCGCGAATCCTTTTTTCACCATTTTCTCACTCATGTTGATTATTTTCGATCTTCCCTTAGGTGAGAAACTGCTCATCGAAACTACTATAGCAAAACACGCAATTATATCGAGTATAAAACCACATTTCACCCAGATCCAATAAAGTCATCTAGGAGAGAAACTGAAACATTTCCAAAAGCACTGCATTTTTGGCTCTCAATGTGTGCAATCCCATCCAGAAGCATTTCCCGGAGCAACAAAGTTGAGGCGGGAAGGAGAATACGATGCCCTATCATATTCTCGAGTATTGTCCTGATAGCTCATTTCAGTCCTGAGATACAGATTTTATATTTTCATCAGTTGATCGCCCAAAATTGGCAGCGTGCTAAATATGTGGCCGCCACTGTATGTAGATAAATATTTCAAATTTTGAAACTCGTCTAGGGAACAAGCATGAGCAAGAGAAATCGTCAATTGTCCACATGCTATCTATGTGGCGCTCGTAGACGCAAACTGGCCATATCTTCTTGAAACTTCGTTTAGAAAAGGTGTGTGCCTCGAATGGTGATCTTTCCATTTTTTTCAATCACCATGAGATTATTACCATTAGATTAATTATCTCTTGGTACTCATGGGTCCAATTATCGAACCAAGGGTGTATGTTCCGACCAACGTGGACATCTGGTTAATTATTAAATTTGGGGTTAAATTTATTCAAGTAAATAGTGACTTGAAACTAATTATACTAGATAGCTAACTAACTTTGAGTTGAGAAACTCGGAATTATTCGTAATAAATAATAAATCACATAATCAGAGAAGTTCACCTAGGTAGGAATAAAGATTGGGCAGGCATAAAATGCCAGACCCCCCCCCCCCCCC
>JARK01000224.1:56245-71172 GCA_000688135.1 Ancylostoma ceylanicum | reverse complement strand
TGTGTGGAGGGGGGGGGGGGGGGGGAGGGGTGCGGAGGAGAAGGGGAGAACGTGAGAAATAAAGCCGTATCCGGAGAGGCAGACGAGAAATGCACATGATAGATACAAATACTAAACTACCATTATTTTTGAAATGGACTTTCGAAGGAAAAACGCTCGTATGTTTGAATTTCATAACTGTTTCTGGGGTGAAGGGTGTTATACCTGGAGCAGGCGCCATGGATGGGCTCTATGATTGGCTAATTGGGTGGATCAACCATTCGCGGAGCTCATCCGCACCGCCTACTCCAGATATAACGCTCCAAATCCCTTTTTTCAAGTAGACGCCCGCTTGTTGCGATGGTCGTGATTACACATTGGGCACTTATCAGGCGTCACCCATGGGTATCGCTACCTACGATGGGTACCTAGAGTTTCATGCATCACAGTTCTACGTTTACCCATCTCTCACCCATGGGTAGCCGTACCCTTGAGTATGAGAAAACCCATGGGTTCAGTGATGCATGCCAGCCTAGGGGTTTGACCCCCAGAGTAACTGCGGTCGAACCGCCGTTTGTGATGGGTTCGAACGCTACGAGTGTCTGAGCAGTTCATCCTTTCAGTACTTTGAACTTTCGTACCACGGCGGGCCCACCGTAATCCCTCAGTTATTTATCGAGTAAGGCATCCGCCTCCACTTAGCCCACTGGCCCGCCCTTGTTATCAGTTCCACTGTGAGTCCACCATTGCCCCACTGTGCATCGTTTAAACTCTCCATCACACGGTGGTACCTCCGTTTACGCACCCATTGTCCACTGTTAGCCCACCGTCCCTTCATCTCCACGATGGAGGCACAGGTTGCTCACCATTTGTCCAGCATTATTCCACAACAACTTGTTCATGAAGTAGAGAGAGCCAGTGAAAATAGAAGTCGATCATACGCTAAGTAGAGAAACGGACAAATTTGAAAGAAAACACCCCAAGTTGGCGATTACAGTGCTCGGCAAAAAAATTGGGGTATAAGCGGGAACTCCAGCCCCAATAATTTTTTGTCTCTTTCAAAGTCAGTACTACAAATACGTCGAGAAAAGATAAGTTTTTCTTGCAGCGATGTCCATCGGTCTCATTGTCGGATGTTGGAAAAAAAGAAGAAAACCTGTGATGGCAGAGAGGAGGTCAGATGGCGCGTTTATCATATTTTTCTGTCCACTTTCCCAACTCATGGATGAATGAAGAAAAACAATGAATGAATGAATGAATGAATGTGTGAATGAATGAATGAATATGAATGAATGAATGAATGAAGTGAATGAATGAATGAATGGATGAATGAATGAATGAATGAATGAACGAATGAATGAATGAATGAATGAATATGGTGAATGAATGAATGGATGAATGAATGAATGAATGAATGAATGAATGAATGAATGAATGAACGAATGAATGGTTAATGAATGAATGAAAGAATGAATGAATGAATGAATGAATGAATGAATATGGTGAATGAATGAATGGATGAATGAATGAATGAATGAATGAATGAATGAATGAATGAATGAACGAATGAATGGTTGAATGAATGAATGTGAATGAATGAATGAAAATGAATGAATGAATGAATGAATGAATGAATGAATGAATGAAAGGAATGGATGAATGAATGAATGAATGAATGAATGAATGAATGAATGAATGAATGAATGAATGAATGAATGATATGAATGAATGAATGAATGAATGAATGAATGAATGAATGAATGAATGAATGAATGAATGAATGAATGAATGAATGTGTGAATGAGTGAAGTGAAATAAATAGAATTAGTGCTCGAACAATTTTGAAAGTTCCGTACAAATTATAATAGTTGTTTCTCTTGAGATGTTGCGTTTATCCAGGAGAAGAGACATAAGATGTGTTCATTTCAATAAATCTGAGGATGACAATTTTAGTACGACTCCACGGTCTCCCTTGGTTCTAATGAAGACACAGAAAAGTGGAGGATCGACGTCTCTCAAAGAATGTAATTGAATAATTTTGTTGAGAAATAATTTCCTAGTTATAGAATGACAAAACATTTCTCTCCAAGGGATTCCAGAGAGATGACACCTTCGAAGTTCTATTCTCTAAAATCCGATTAACGACGGAATATATGAATTAAGCGGTGATCACCTCCTTGTGGTGGGGCAAGCAAAGTGAGATGAAAGAAAGTGAAGGCAGCACTCGTTCAGATTTTCGTGCTTGAGACTTTGCTGGATCTCGTTGTTTCCTAAACCTAGACCCCATACACAGGGACATATACAAGAACTTTGCGAAATTGAGATGCTGTTTTTTCAAAAGCAGCACCCATGGAAACTTTGGGCTCTGAAGTTTTCACTTTCTGAGAAACTTTAGTACATCCCAAACATTCCTTATCAGCTTGCGGTGAGAACTTCTGTGCCGGTATTTTATTTCAGATCCAGTAAGCTTTCGGTGGTTAGCGCTTTTCCCAGACCCACAATACAATATGTGATACAATTCATGTTTAGTCAGCATCTGCTAACACGTGTGACCAACCGAGTATGAGGAGAGAGAAGAAACGAGTGTGCAGCAAAGTTGTGCACTATCAGATCAAAGACACTGGACAGATATTCAGAACACTACTACTACTGCTCCTACAACTGCTTCTGAGCGGTTCAAGCGGTCGTGTCAGGCGATCAATTTTAGTGTTTCTACAAGTGCTTCCTTACCATTAATCTCTGGTTGATACCGTTTGATTTCTCGAGTTTCCATTATCTTCCTTTCAACGGGGTTATTGAGATGACGGTGCAACACAGTAACCTCGATTTCTGGTGGGGATTCTCGAGTGTGTAATTTGGTGCTGTGCCTGGAGGAGCTGTTTCTAGGGTAGGCTTGCGGGCGGTTGAATGCCCGACAATGGTCATCAAGTCGCTCTCTCAGTTCTCGTCCACTCTTTCCGGCATATCGCTCACCACATCCGTTACATTTTGTTAGATAAACAGTACCATGCAAGTGGCAGATCTTCTCACCGGTAAGTTTAGCTCTATGGAAACGTTGAGCAGCCCTGATACATCAAGTATATGCTAAAACCTTCAAGACGAAAATTTCCGTGGGTGCTGCCTCTAAGTCACACGTGCTTCTTCTAGTGAATGGGCCTGGGTAAATTGACGCATGTAAGGGACAGCTGTGCTCACGGAAGCTACTAGTTGTGTTGGAAATGGCAGTTTGGGTTTCTTTGCAAGAAGGTCATTATTCTTTGTGTTCCTATAAAATTGGGTTGTGTGGAAAATGTGTGCCACTGTTGGCCGTTTAAGTCAAAGTCGAGGATTTCGGCGGGTGCTGTCCTCTATGGGACAAATCGTTAATGGTTATTGATTCCCGCAGCTTACCTGAAACGTCTTAATCAATTTCTGAAGCCAGAACTATTTCTGTTAGTGTGCAAGAAACTCCTGTGATCTACATATGCCTGGTGTTCCATGAGAATGCTTTCAACACTTGAAAAATATTCATACAAAACACTATGTTAAAATTTTTGAAGTATGTGCTAGCTTGCTTTCATACGTTGAATTGAATCCACACGTTTTTCCAGTCCTCGAGCTCGCACCGACACAGAAACCAGATGAGGATGAACTAGAAGGGTTGGTGTGAAGTTTCAATTCAAAATCAACTAAAGCTAAGGCAGTACTGTGTGAAGATCCATCAACACTCACTTGAGCAAGCAATAATCAGGCGACCGAGCCAACAGTAATATATTCAAAAATACGAAAATAAAAAGAAGAATCTGTTTCAGCTCCCAAAGAAAGAGTGCACGATCACTTAAGGGAGAAAACAGGAAGGTAATGCTTGAAGTTCCCTAGATTCATTTAGATTTTATTGAGGGCGACATCCCTAGGAGCTCTCATGTCCGGAATTCTGAAGGTTTCGGTGCCTGAACAGTGATCTCATTTTACTTAAGAAATTTGCATTGCCAAAGGCATCAACATTTTCAGGGTATAATAGATTAGATGTATTTCAATGTCTTGACTACATGAATTGCAGCATAAAATGAATGGGTGACTTTGTCTACAATCGCTCCCTTTTATTACAATACAATTTTCTCTCGTTTCTACCCGGTGCAACTCGGGTAGAAACGAAAGAAAATTGTATCATAAATACTACTTCCTAGATGGCCAAATTGAGAACAGCCAAGAATTTCTTTCTTTTAAGTGCAGTTCCTCACGCCAGAAACCGTCCTCGACACTTGTATAGAAGTACTACCTTCATGAGCAGTCGAAAACTATGGTATTCCTCGACACTTGTATAGAAGTACTACCTTCATGAGCAGTCGAAAACTATGGTGTATTTGGAATGTTTCGGAGCAGTTGGAAACCGTGTATTCTGAAGGGATGCTTGATCGAGAAATTCGAAGTTCTTCGCCGATTGCGGATAATGATCAGTACCCCATCAAAGATGAACCGTGGTTACTATCGTTTTTGACATAGTAACACACGTTCGTTAGATACATTGAACACGGACCACCGGTCAATTACCTTGACTCCCGTTGATCGTCGGGTAAACCGAGCGGGCGCCAGCAATCCTTCCATTTGTCCCTCTCACGTGCCAGGGTGGTCCAATGCGTTCTGTCCGTTCGAGAGACACGAAGAGCATCATATCTTTTAAAGGACTTCGTGAAGAAGTCTGACCATGGGGTCGGTGGTCTGCCTGTCGTGCGCTTTACGTGCCGCGGAGTCCAGTCGCTGACGGCTCTCGTCCAACGGTGGTCGTTTAGGCGCAGAAGGGCTTGTTGACAGCTGCCCCGAACCAGTGGTTTTTTTGCAATTCCAACAAACATTGAGCATGCCTTCTGAGGAAGTAGTTCGCGATTTGGCTGTGGAATCCAAGGTTACTGGTGTCCGATCCACTCACGTTTCCTCACGTGAATTACATAAGGAGGCCACTTTTCGACACGGTAACTAAGTTGCGGAACCACACGAGAGCATCATAATGAATACATGCGCCATATTCACTTGTCTCTCCCAAGAAATGTAGATGAAAAGCTATTGTACCGTGATAGCCTTGGGGTCCCTCTACCAGCTGGCAGGTATCACGCCACAGATTCTCTCTAATCAGCTCTAGGAGGCGCCTGTCCTCCGCTTCACCCTACCTCCCAGATCATGGCTTGTCTCAACTTCTAGCCGCTGACTTTGAACTTGTGGATCCAAATGTTCACCGTATACTAAGAGGGAGAGTAGAGATCTATCGTATGGCATATGTTTGGTTGAGCATCGATTGCGTTGCTGTGATTCCTGAGCTCTCAAAGGGAAAGCAGCTCAACATGTTTGTAGTCAACGACGGGTTTTTCTGTCATAATCGCAACGGAATGGTAGGACAAATTGGGCAGTTAGGCTATTGAGCAACCTATATAAATGTTTTGGATAGAGAGTTCCAGAGCAATCCTGAAAAATTAGGCAATGCTTGGAAGTGAGTGGCGGGAAACTTTCGCGGCAATCTAATAGTTGAGCAAAATTACCTCGGGTGGTGCTCGGGTAAAGCAAGGGGTGCTATCTGGCGTTTTGAAATAGATATTCTTCTTTTGCTCAGATATTCTTCTTTTGCTCTCAGCTGGGCGTAAAACCGCCAACAAGCAAAGTATCAGCGACACGCCGCCATGAAAGTAAAATTGGTCTTCGATTATTCATAAACCGCAATAGCACTTTCTAACAGTTTTCCTCGATGAAGTGAACAAGCAACGGCACTTCATGAGAGGAAGTATTCCAAGAGTTCCAAGAGTTGTAGTTAAGAGCAGTGGCCAATGGGAAGTGGATCCATTAATAGATTTTCTGCTAGACGTATGTTTCGTTAATGATGCCTCCAGTTACACAGTTTTCAGCAAGTGAAGAGCAAAGTCGTGATAAAGTCGGGTTTACATCCGATGCAGTCAAGTGGACCACGCCCGTGAGTTCTCCTTTCTGTTTGATTTTAATTATAGGAAGTTTTTACTTCTCTTACTTCCGGGCAAGGAAGAAGAGACTGCGGAAAGTTTCATTTATATGAATTAGTTTCAACCACTTCATTTTTGTCACCAAAAATGAGAGTGAGCCCGTATCAATTCTTGCGAGCGCCAGCTATGCATGCGTGCAAATTGGAGCTGAAGAGGATTTTAAGCAAGGAACTATCATTGAAATGCTTTTGAAAAGATTGTTCTATAATTACAGATCACCGTCAAATCGATCTGCGAACGCAATCAAGGAGCACGTAAGATTTATTCGTTGGCGATAATACACAATATACAATACTGCTCACGGGATGTCGAAAACCGACGGTCGCTCCGCGGAGTCACCGTCGCTAACCGTCGCTTTGCTATAACTTCCTTAGAACTGCACCAATTAACGCGAGTTGGTCACCATTCGATTTGTCTCGAGGAGATCTTTCCGAAGGCCTACTGAATATCGGGGTAAACTTTCCGTTTACTGGTTTTCCTCCAAGTAATCGATATATCGATCGACGGCGCGTAATGGATCGGATCAGCAGTAGCGGAAACTCGTGCAATGAACTGGAACTCAAGCTCAAATTTGATTGTCTCCACTAATTTGAGGGCGAAAACTCACAAAATCAAGCATCATGAAGCAGAACTTGGCAAATTCCACGCTCTTCCGTAGACACTCAATTTTTTAAGCGGTTGCTATTAGACCATATTGTTGCTGTAGATCTAGCGGACTTGACTAAGGGAGAATTTCAGGCCCGAGAGCACTTTTTGTCTTCTTCACTCTCTGCAAGTGCGAGTTCTGTACGTCCACTGACCCCGACGCTACGCTCGCCGAAAATACAGACCTTCGTTGTGCATTGTGGAAACCTCGATGTTGAGAGAGCTACAGGTCGCTTGCGAGAAGAGCTACCGACCTCCTATGGAAAGAAGAGAACAAACACTATGTGAATTCTAGAAAACATAGAAGAGGTAGTTCCAGCTGTCTTCTTTCGTCGAGTAGGACTGCGCTAATTTTGCCGGAAATTTAGCCACATTTCTGCAACCTCTTGTACCGGCCCTAGGATGATGTTCGAACAATGGGTGCCTATGTTCTCTGAAAGACTTCGTGAAGTGTGACATCCTGTGCCAAAACCAAAAGTTTCTGAGAGGTCTAATTTTTCGGCACTGTTGGGTGCGACAAAGCTTCTCGTAGGGCCTTAAAGGCAGTGTCTCAACTCAGGTTCGATTTCGAGCACTGGATATCGGAACAATCTAGAGGAGGTGCTGATCACAATAGTGTAGGTATCCCAACTTAAAAATGCAAAAAACCCCCTTCTTTAACGGTTTCATTTTGGAGCAAACGTCCAGCCGCGGCATCGAAAGCTCGTACACACGCCGTTATCGATCGGGCCACTCCATGCCACTCCACGCCGGCATGCTGCGCCTTGCATTCGACCTCCCATGTATGATGCGGTGTAACATTTTTGAGTTCTGAGAAAATGAACATCATATCCACTCTGTACCGTAGCCCTACCTTCGTAGGGCTACGGCAGTGGTACTGTAGATACTTCACCTCCCACGGAATCCTCTCCATTTTCGCACAGGAGGGTTATTTGTGGTGCTGAACACGATGATTCTATCCTGGTACCGTAAGCTAACGGACGCAGGGGGCATGTGCCCCCACCCCTCGAGAATGGGTCGCCAAATTTTTGAAATTGCTTTGCAATACGAACAAAAATCTCGTATTAGTTTATTTCTATCTGTTTATTTTTTATTATTACCAGTCTGGCCGTCCGGCTGACGCCGGACTTCCAGACTTCTACTATTGCTCGCTTCGCTCACACACTTCACATTGAATGCAAAGAAAACCCTGAAAACCTTTCGCGGGATACCTATATCCCCCTCAAATAGTTTACACGCTCTCGCAAAATTCCCTGGAATCCGCCAGGCCTCTCATCTCCACAAAGTGACGCTCCTTGGTAGGCCCTGGGGGCTGTGAGCATTTCGATGTAACCGATTCAGTGCAAATGACCACTTGGAATGATCTATGTTTAGCTATCTGTTGTGGTAGCTAAGTGATAAGAGTCTACTGCTGCATGTAAACAGAATGAAGGGGCTGGCTCATTCAGACACGAATGGAAAGGACAGAGAGTGATGAGCAAGTAGTGTATGGGAGGAAGAAAAGCATGTAGGAGAGAAAGCCGCGATGGGTATTCGCGTAGTAATGGACCCGTATGTGTGCACTCCCTCATTTTCCCAAGCAATTCCACACCTCTGAACCCCGGCACACCCTTTCACACCGTGAAACCCACTTCAAAACGTTTCCCCACTTTACGCGCCGCCGTACCCTTATCACAGGGGCAGACCCGGCTCCCCCACCTTGGGCATCACAGCGGCAGACCCGGCTGCCCCACTTTGGGCGCCGGCGTACCCTTATCACAGCGGCTGACCCGGCTCCCCCCACTTTGGGCGCAGGCGTACCCTTATGACAACGGCGAACCCGGCTTCTCCCACTTTAGGCGCCAGCGTACCCTTATCACAGCTGCGGACCCGGCTCCCCCCACTTTGGGCGCCGGCGTACCCTTATCACAACGGCGGACCCGGCTTCCTTCACTCTGGGCGACGGCGTACCCTTATCACAGCGGTGGACCTGCTCAGGAACGGTAAACCACTTGGGCATATGATTGGTGTACGACAGCCGCCCTAGTGATCCTTCAATATAGGATGAATGAATTTCGTGACACACAGACACGCACACACACACACTTACACACTTACACACAGAATAAGCCCGTTATTATTAGTCATGATTTTCTTAATAATTTTCCCCCGTCTTTGAAATGTTGCTGTAGGTACCCTGTGGACTCCGTATCTCACGTAATCATCTGTATTTTTATGTGGAGAAGTTGCTCCAGACACTGGTCACGATTATCAACATTATGTTGACGTTATTTTGGATGTTCACTTCATTTTCAAAGTAGTTGACACTTTTTCTCAACTCCCCGCTATATCTCTACAGTTACCATACGAAAGCAAGGTTGCAGTACAAAGCTGACACTATATTTGTGTTCAGCACCACAAATAACCCTCCTGTGGGAAAACGGAGAGGATTCCGTGGGAGGTGAAGTATCTACAGTACCACTATCGTAGCTCTACGAAGACAGGGTTACGGTACAGAGTGGATATGATATTCATTTTCAAGAACGAGGATTCACAAATGTTACACCGCTGTATACGTGGAAGGTCGAATGCAAGGCGCGGCATGCCGGCGTGGAGTGGCATGGAGTGGCCCGATCGATAACGGCGCGTCACCGTGTGTACGAGCTTTCGATGCCGCGGCTGGACGTTTGCTCCAAAATGAAACCGTTAAAGAAGGGGGTTTTTTGCATTTTTAAGTTGGGATACCTACACTATTGTGATCAGCACCTCCTCTAGATTGTTCCGATATCCAGTGCTCGAAATCGAACCTGAGTTGAGACACTGCCTTTAAGGCCCTACGAGAAGCTTTGTCGCACCCAACAGTGCCGAAAAATTAGACCTCTCAGAAACTTTTGGTTTTGGCACAGGATGTCACACTTCACGAAGTCTTTCAGAGAACATAGGCACCCATTGTTCGAACATCATCCTAGGGCCGGTACAAGAGGTTGCAGAAATGTGGCTAAATTTCCGGCAAAATTAGCGCAGTCCTACTCGACGAAAGAAGACAGCTGGAACTACCTCTTCTATGTTTTCTAGAATTCACATAGTGTTTGTTCTCTTCTTTCCATAGGAGGTCGGTAGCTCTTCTCGCAAGCGACCTGTAGCTCTCTCAACATCGAGGTTTCCACAATGCACAACGAAGGTCTGTATTTTCGGCGAGCGTAGCGTCGGGGTCAGTGGACGTACAGAACTCGCACTTGCAGAGAGTGAAGAAGACAAAAAGTGCTCTCGGGCCTGAAATTCTCCCTTAGTCAAGTCCGCTAGATCTACAGCAACAATATGGTCTAATAGCAACCGCTTAAAAAATTGAGTGTCTACGGAAGAGCGTGGAATTTGCCAAGTTCCGCTTCATGATGCTTGATTTTGTGAGTTTTCGCCTCAAATTAGTGGAGACAACCAAATTTGAGCTTGAGTTCCGGTTCATTGCGCCTGTTTCCGCTACTGCAGGTCCGAACCATTACGTGCTATCGATCGATATATCGATTACTTGGATGAAACCAGAAAACGGAAAGTTTACCCCGACATTCAGTAGGCCATCGGAAAGATCTCCTCGAGACAAATCGAATGGTGACCAACTCGCGTTAATTGGTGCAGTTCTAAGGAAGTTATAGCAAAGCGACGGTTAGCGACGGTGACTCCGCGGAGCGACCGTCGGTTTTCGATATCCCGTGAGCAGTATTAGTTCACAGATGAATCAAATAGAATTCATGACGTGTTTGAAGGAAACAAATACATCCACATATGTTACACATAGTTATCGTCCATTTGATTTTACAGAAGCAAAGTACCCGTCCTCCTAAACAGAAGGCGTCTCCTTCACCATCACCTTCTCCTTTGCCAGGAAAATCACGTAGCCGAATAGTTGCTGGAACTCAGCCTTCTGGTGAAACTGCTGCCATTCAATCCCCGGACAAGGCCAGCACTCCGAAGAAAGGACCGCAAAGAAAGTCTTTCCTCGCCAGGCTTGGACTCAGTAAGAGTGGGGAGGACAAACAGAACCCCAAATCCCCCAATCCCAAAAAGGGAGCGAAGATGAAGGGTGAGAAATCAGGCACACCCAGATCAAATAAATCCAAATCCAAATCTGCCAAGAATAAGAATCGAACAAACAAATCAAAGTCAGCAAAGAAATCAGTATCCAAAAAAGGAACACCTATGGAAAAATCCAATAAGACTCAGGCAGTAACGGCAAAATCAGGAAAAGACTCACCATGCAAGAAAGAACCCCGCTCTGGAAAATCTAATAAGATGCAGCCAAGGTCTGGGAAATCCGGAACCAAGACCGCATTGGAACAAACTAATCAGACTCAAGCTGTATCTCAGCCAGCATCCGGGAGGTCCGGAAAGAAGTTAGTGACCAATAGAAAGAGTACTTCGGACAAGTCTGGCAAGAAACCTGGATCCAAGAAAAAGACTATTTCGGAGAAGTCTGGGAGAAAAGTAGTGCTAGTGAAAGAGGGTGCTTCGGGGAAATCCGGCAAAAAATCGAGATCTGCGAAAAGCACTCCTCAAAAATCACCTCAAAAGTCACCGTTAGCAAAAAGTGGATCCAAGAAGTCGGGAAAGAAATCGAAGAGTGAAAAGCAAAAACAAAAGCAAACCAAAAAGTCGTCAGTAAGAAGTGAGTTTTGCCGACTGTTTTGATTGCTATTCTGCGAAATCATTAGATAACAGCGCAGAAGCCTCGATACTGCTCTCTAAAGTAGAACCAACATGAACTCTAGCAATTGCTGCTCGGAATTAGACATTCACAGCGCATAGAAAGAGGAAAAAAATTATTTAGCTCGGAATCTTGCTGACTCCAGTACATAGCACATTCTTGCACTAATCATATGAGGCTGGGCGAAATCTTCTGCGATACTTCGAAAATTGTTCCGACTTTTTGCTAGATCACTCCAAAGCTGTGTTTGTACTTCTTCGCGAGGCGACAGCGTTGCGACGATGATCACAACATGTGCAGCGTCCAGAGGTGAAGCTGTGTTTATAGTTCGTCGCGACTCTTCCGTCGCATAGAAGTAAACTGATCAAGAGCGTCGGGTTCTGCATGGATGCATACACAATTAGTGGTTGCGCAGTGGTGGTTGGCTTTTATTGTCACGAAGCGAAGTCGCGAATTCCCTTCGTTCTCTGTCCATACTTCTTCCTTCAAAAACGACGCAATAGACCGAATTCGCGTCGCGTCTGCTAGCATACGCGACACGGATTCGGCTCAGATCGTTGCTTTTGAAGAAAGAAGACTTAACAGAACGCCACGAAAAATATGAAATAAAAATAAATGCAAAAAATATTGGAGAAATTCCACATTCTATTTCACTTTCACTCATATCAGCTCTTGGATGTGCCCCATTAAACTCGTTTGTGCACCTTATGGCAAAACCGGAATCAATTTCAAAATTTATTGAATTTACCAATGTTAAAGGCACAAAAAACCACCTCGCTGTAATACGAAGCAACAGCCCTTACAGATAAGCGAGCTGATTGGGTGATTCAAGATGAGCCCTGCTATTGCTGCGGTGCTGAACCACTCCCCGACAGCTACGTGTTGAACCACGTTGGGCGGATTTCTGCTCGTAACAACAGGAGTTGCTGGCGTTACCCATGAAGCTAGATCATACCCCTTCACCTCTATCCCTTGATCACGTTTGGTCGCGCATTTTCGCGTTTTCACCTGCGTTCTCGTGAATTCCGCCTAAATTCCTGGGGGATTCCTCGCACTATTCCCAGCAATTTAGGCGGAGTTTCTCAGGAACTCAGGCGGAAACCGCCGGTGTGCAGCGACAAGAGTTTGTACAGTTAGCGGAGCCCAGGTTCTGCTGGTGACCTCCGAGGCAGCTGTACTGCAGTCAGCGGAGCAGCCAAGAAAAGTAGGGCAGTGTCCCAGCAGCGCCCTACTTTCTTGGAACTACTGTTTAAAAAGTCACGCACCCTTCATATTTACATTTCTGATCTTAATATCACAACTTGATAGATGGTGATGTACAAAGAAGATGCTGTATCTTTTACCCGCATGTCGTGTACGGAAGCACCTATTAGTGTTTGAGTAATTCTGACATGGAAGCTAAAGGCGGCAATCATCCAAACCTTCGGGCTTGAATTTTTGCAGAGTTTCGGGATTGGAGAGAACTCATTGCTAACGGCGAGATAACTCGGAACACGTAGGTGACCCACGGAAACGCGATGCTGTTTTTCCCCCGCTGCAATGCGTGTCCCTTGACGTTCGTGGATCCCTCCACGAAAATGTCGATCGGGCCTGTGCCATTACACAGGGTCACCCAGAAGTTCTTGGACGGTTTTTATGTCTTCCAAAAACTCTACATTCTGAGAGGAGATTGCCGAACTATAACACTTGTTTAATGAAGGGAATGGTTAAGAAAAATTGCTAGGGAGATCCAGCCATTTTTCTCCAGTGGGTTTTTCAGTGCTCCAGCCTAGGGGCATGTACTAGTAAGACCTTAGCTCTCAGAATTCCCGAGGGGTGGGGATTCAAATTTATGCTACTAGGATGTCAAGAATTTAGACACTGAGGTGGGCCCATTTTCCATTATTACGAGACACTTTTGTGATGTGCTCAACTTCAGACATACGTTAGTGTTGTGTACCCACCTGTCTCCGAACACACAATCTGTTCATCCCTCTCTCTAGGGTCTCTTACTCGCGATCCCTAACCTCAACCACTTTTCTTACCCTCCCTTACTCTTGAGGGTGCGCACTTTACTCTACCACCATAGAATGGCCAGAATACTAGAAGTTTATCTACTGCCGAGTAGGTTACTCGATGACCGCTACCGTACTTACAGGTGGGCTGGGCGGGGTCATGAATGCCAGGGTCATCACGACTGGCGTGATGACAGAAATGTCGCAGAACTCTTTAGCCAACCTCATATTATATTTACTGTTTCGTGGCTGGCTTCGAATAAAACACAGGAAATTCAAATGTTCACGCCTACTTAAATCTAAGGATTGCATCTCAAGGAATGCACTTACAATTAGCAATAGCAATCGATCAAGTAATCTTACTTATTACAGCCTTTCGTTACACGTAGTTGAAGTATGTTCTGATGATGTAGATGGCTTCAATAAATGGCTTAAATGTAATGGCTTAAGTATAATTGAATTTTTTCAGGCGACAAGGCCAGGAGTGCATACTTTGCATGCTGCATTGCGCCTCAACCAGGTAACACGAACAAGGCTTCATTTGACCCAAACACTGTAGAGGGGGCCGAAACATTAGTATAGAGAATGGAATAGGCATTAGTTTGGAAAAAAGAAAAACAAATTCTCATCAGTCGAATTCTGTTCCCACTCTACGCGCTGATTCCACTGATGTACTTGAAATACAAAAAAAAAACGGTCAAAAAGCAACCTTACTTTCGAGGCAAAATGTGATTTTGACACGGACGGGTTTCCTTGCTAGTAAACTAGAAGAAAAAGACGTGAAATTGAGAAGGAACCTCTCAGCAGCATTTGAATTTGCAGTCATGGTGTCGCGGAGATAGAGCGCTCTTTCCTAGCCTTGATCGGTCTCTTCTCACGAATTCCTACACCTCGTCTTTCAAAAATGTTCACCATAGTTGGCTCTTAACACCTCTTTAGACTAATTATAAAATCCATCTGAAATGAGCAAAAACGGATGCCAGCACTATTTTACCACAGGGAACAGTATTTGGCTTTTTTCCCGGGGTACAAGCCAGTGCTTTGAGTGAATTTCTTTGAGAAAGCTGCCATTCTGAAGCTATTCTTGATTTCCAATCAAGGTTTTCGGATCTAAAATCATCTCCTGTCCGAGCGAACAGTTTAAAACCTTTGGATAGGGTCACATCGGCATGCATTCTTATTCGGAATTCAGGGAATGCGGCATCCATCCTTTGCGAATATTTTTCAGAATGAAAGCTATTCTGTAGCCTAGTCATAGCACATGCGCTGTTAATTCGAGCCATAATACTTAACGCTACAGATTAGTTCATCCGTAAGGTCCTTTCTGTACTACTACCATACAAAATTCTGTCCTGATTGCGCTTGTTGCTGCGAACCACTAGTGGTGTGATAAACGAAATAAAAATAGAATAAAATGACGATCTTCGACTTCATTGCTTCCCAGTTTTTCGAGCTCTGTACGCAGAGCACCAGTAAGTGCTTATGGAATGAGTAATAGTCCATACTATTCATACTACATACATGCACCGTTTGCGAAAGTTATAGCTCGATGGACTCGTGGAAAAATGAAGTCAACGAAAGAATCCGACAGAACATTTGTATCTACCATATATGTGTATGTACAACTAGTGGCGGACGCAGAAAGTGGGC
>JARK01000224.1:0-55086 GCA_000688135.1 Ancylostoma ceylanicum | reverse complement strand
CCCCCCCCCCCCCCGGTAGCGTTGCAAGGCTTCATTCACTTACTACAAAGAGGAATCTAAAACCTTGACTGGGAACCCGTCACCATTCCTAGGAATCAACCTTCTTCATAACCCTTACCGACTTATACCGAAGTTTTCCTTCTATCACGTGTCCACTCAGTATTTAGAAGCTCTAAGGTTTCTTATTCCCGCAATCCATGAACTGCTTTTCTTGGATAGCTCCCTAAATTTTCTTTCCAGAGTCGCACGTGTCTGCCGTCGAATAACGTTGCCAAGCCTCACATTGTCCGATTTTTCTCATTGGTATCCGTATTACAAAACAAATAAAATGTGATTTTCCCCCGGTGCGATTTGCTTCGAACAGTCAAAAAACCAACAACAAACTTTCATTCACAGCGACATGGCCTCGATTTAGAGATGACACCACATAAAAACAAATGTGGAAAGCGAGTTGAAAGATTCACACACAGACAAAATAAGTGACTCTCAGAACAATAAGTTATCTGCTAGTGAATGAACATTACTCGAACGACTATTTGTACACGGAACAATATTATTGAGCACTAATTCCACTTGCAGACGACGGCGAACCACCGTCGCCTTACAAGGGATAAACGATTTTGCTCCTATGGTACAAAGATATTACGCTACGATAAACGCACCTTCAGGTAAGGCAGGCAGAAGGAACGCAACGTTCACACGTATTCGTCGATGAAGTGCACAAACAAAAACACTGTACATGATCGCGACAAAACCGCTTGATTTGAGGAGGAGAATCGTGCAGGAAACCATGGCAGTGTTACTGGATGCGGCACGCGTCGTCACGGCCGTTGAGGGTGTCGCCCACTTTGGCCTGGTAGCAGTCTTGCACCAGGTAGCGGATCGCATCGAGATCCTGCTCCAACTTTGCCATACTTTCTTCCTGACGACGCATCTATAATAACCACACTCAGAACAAGGAAATGTTATGACAGAGACAGAAATTGGCTTACTAATCTGATTTTTTGATAATTTAGCTGATTCGTGTGTTTCTATCAATCACGCCCACAAAAAACAAAAATACAAATAACAACAAACAATAAATAATGATCGATCGATAATTTAGAAAGCAATAAGGAGAAATGATGAAAACTATAGAGGAGGAAGAGGGAAAAAAGAGAGAGAAAGAAAGAGAGAAAGAAAGGAAGAAAGAAAAAGGGAGATGAAGAAAAAGGAAGAGAGAGAAAAGTCTCACATCCCTCCTTGTTGTCTCTCCTGAAGCCGCATACGTCACTAAGATTAGCCAAGGTAAACGTGTTAACACCAAACACATTCACCCATAGTTAACGTGGGTCCCTGCACGCTTACCCTGGGTAGTCTCAATAATGCATCCAGAAGTAGAGCTAAGTTGCCCACTCCTTTTCGATCATTCGAATTTTTTCACTTATTCGAAAGCGAATATTCGAAATTGAATATATCTAAGGCGTAATTCTGTCGCAGCCTTATCAGTAGTTTTATTAATTACCAATAGAACAACCAATCTAACATGAAACAGAATGGGAAAGGTTATTTACAAATAAATCTAGCTGCCAACTTATGAAATGAGCTTGCATGGCGGCATTAAGAGAACTATTACATAATATTTCGGCGCATCTATCCATAAGAGCAGAAATCAACCAGTAATGGAAACGGCAACAACTAACTAGAAGATTCGTTCTTCTGGAAGGGACATAAAGCGAAGTTATAGGCAGTTAAACAGTGAGAGCTCTGAGAATTTGAAGAAATCTAATCAAGGGTACTGCAAAGGAGCATATTTTCTTCAATACTCTGAAACGTTTTCTCGAGTTCTCTCAGCTAGGGACGGCAGGTTTGGATTATGACTTGCGATAATGGACGTTGTGAGGAGTATTACGCGTATGAAGTCAGAAGTATTTTTCTGAAATACCGAGAGCTCATGAGACTCACCATCTTCTCTGCAACTCCCATGGTCATCGTCGTCGAATCGAATGCAACTTGCTCTGCTTCGCTCTCAGACATGGAATCGGCTAAAATATAAAAATCTAAGGATAAGAAGTGGCATTTCAAAATGTTCTATTTTATGTGTGTTTCCACAGTTCAGAACGTAATGCGACACTTCTGGAAACGAAAAGATTTCGAAAAGTAGGTGAGCTTTCGCTCGCAAAACTCCTGAATATGAACGTCACAAGTTAGAATGTTCATCGAGTAGTACCAGATCGAACATCAGATAGCTACATTTGAGGCAGAAAAGAACATGCTTTTTTTGGAGAAGGATGAGCATTGCGCACGGATTACAAGTAGAAAAAAGAAAGGGGCGACTACGAAACTGTAGAACCCGTATGTAAAGGAAGACGACTTCCTCATCAAACATCACCATAATCCTAATGAAGACAGTGTTTCCAGTCCAGCAAAGACAACAAGAAAAATACGAAGCTCTTTGTCCTACAACGTCATGAGTACCTTTGCATACAGAGGCGAGCGAAAACTTCGCTCATAATTACTTTATTCCCAGTAATCCAATGGGATGCAAAATTTGCAATTTGTGGTTGAAATAAAGAATCTGAGTGGGTCCTATCACAATAAAAGCAGCTTTGAACATGGAGAGAGGATAAAAAAAGGTCCTATCAACAAGAAGCAACTCACTCTTGATTCCTAGCAATCGACTTATATCCGGGCTTTCACCGCGGGCTAATCTCTCGACGGTTTCCTTAAGGCACTTCACAAGCAGGCGGCTATCTACCAACTTCTTTTGCGTAGATCTAAAAATCGTAATACAATGATATTTCTGAAGAAACGTAGAAAAAATAAGAAGAAAGATGGAAAAGCCCCCGACTAGTAGATTTAGAATTTGGTAAAGTACCTCAAGCTCCTGCTCATTGCTGCAGACACATCGTCTCTTCGATTGCAATTAGCATCAATTGCATAGTTGGAGAGACTCTTTGTCAAACCTCCTGAACCTTTGTGGCGCGGTTGAGGGCTGAGGTTGGCTCCTAACGTTGAGTGAGCCTAGAATGTATAGCAGAATTACATTAATGCGAAAGCTATGTATGTCCCGCATAAGACGTATAAAGCAAGGGGGGAGCTGGCTCTTAGGGATCTTCGAGCTTGCTTTACTAGTTCTGGCCACCAATGATCGTCAAAAGCTTCCCACAATGGCTCCATGGTGAAAACATCTCCGACAAAATATTACAAGGTAATACTCATTGCGAAGAGCTACGAACTCCTAGTAACCTTCCCTTGTCAGGAACATTCCAGGCAATAAATACGAACAAGCAAAAACAAATTAAGAATAATTGGTAGAGGGAACGAACCTTTGTATAGGGTCGCGCGGCAGAAAACGGTGGACGAATATCAGCTAACGACTCCGTCTCATCAGCAAGAGGAGTAGATCCTGAGGAGCATGACTGCTGATACAGCGTGGCCTCCATGCGCATTGACTGTAACCGCTGTCTCAAGTAAGATCTCCAAACATTGTATTAACGCGAGAACGTACAGCTATATGACGCTCCAACTCTTTGACTGTGTTTTCTTTGGAGTCCAACGTTTGACTGAGGGTGTCGTTCTGCAGTTCCAAATAGTCAAGCTCCTTTTTCATCTCTTCGAACGTCTTCGCTATCTTCTCCTTTTCACTCAACTCATTGCGTAATCGAGAAAGCTCTTTCTCCTGGAAAAGACATTATATTTCAACTTAGACAGAAAAAATTAAAAAGCTGTGCCTCTTCAAATTCCTCACTTGAGTTCTGAGTTTCTCCTGCATCTCAGCGATCGCGTTCAACTGCCCACTGTCCAGTGTTTTTGCTTTCTCCTGGTACTTAGCCGACTCGGCTTCGAGATCATTCAATCTGCAGAAGTTGCTTTGACAAACACTGTGACGAGGCGAGTTAGGCCATAAAACGCGAAAATTTACGCACTTATTCACAACGCGGACCAGTTCTTCCTTGGCCTGCTCCGAATCCTTCTTAAATTTGCGCACTTCCTCGTCGTAGTCCGCTTGCTGGCGCTCCATTTGAGAGTACGCCTTCCTTAGTTTGGCCTAAAAACATGCGAGCTAGATCCACTCAGCGAGTATTAGACACGGATCCAAAAGACTTCTGAAAATAAATACCTGAAGTCGTTCTATCTCAACCTCCTTACTGACAACTTCTTTCGCCATGAGTTGCTGGGTGACGGACGTCGAAGGCGACGAATTGGAGATGATAAGCTGAGTGGGTGGCGGGACGTGTGAGGAACGACCGTGACCATCTAAAGCAAATCACTGGAGTGATGAAAGAAGTCAGAACAAATATTGAGAAGGTTCGTAAAATTTTACAGTCTCCTCTCTAAGATCCTAGTTTGTTGTACTTTCGTTGTGAAGAAGAGGCAAGGACATCCACTGATAAACTCTGGGTACAAAATAAAACCCTCTCTAAAGGAACTTGTCAACTTCTCCAGCTATTCCATCGAACAATGAAAGTGCGAATTCGGGACACATCCCGAGAATCGTATCCATAATACATGCATTAAGAACTGGGACCCCCAAAGAAGATTGGCTGCAACGACATAAACGACACGCAACAAAAACGCCGAAAACCTTGTTTTTCATCTTCCCGAACATCAATCCTGCTGAACCTTACACCGATTCCTGGTCTATTACGCCTCCCACGTCCGCAAGATGGACTTTTTTACGTTCACATGCGAACACAACAACACAGAGAAACTAAAAGGTGTTTCACATAGAATATGTGGAAGTGTAGCAACTTGTCTATATTCTTAGGAAAACCGTAATCCACTTTTTGTTGAAAGATATACCCTTCTTCCAACGCTAAACCGAATTTTTACATGAGCTTTCTTCAAAGTGCCAAACAAGGAATGGTTGTTTTCGAGTGAAGTGAAGTGACATTCAAAATAGTATCAATGGACCTTCCTGAATGTCCACAGAAGGGAGGGAGGACGGGCAGTTCATATAAGTGGTGGATATTTTAATTGTGGTGACGTGAAAAATGAGGATTCTACGGAAAAGGTGTCGTTACGTTGTGCGTTGGAATAATGGTCCACTCGAACTTCGACCCCGGCATCATTTGTAAATTTCTTTTCATGAATATGGAGTCCTCAATGTGAGCAAGTGGTTATCTGACAGCATCGAGTCTGAGCTAAATATGCTTCCCATAATTTTTTCGCCGACTTTTAATTAGCAGTTTTAAACAGATGCGGACCGGCGCATCAGCTAGTTTTAGCGGTCGGTATTTCGACACGGTGAAGGTAGATTGGCTTCTTCACATAATCTGAATGTTATACTCAGAAATCCGTTGTGCTTTCTTAGTCGAATCTCATTATTTCGCTTCTTTCAATCAAGTCATTCCTTTCATCTTTTACCACGGACAAAACACAATCACAATCTTCTGTATGTGAATATTCGGGCTTCGAACCGGATTACGTAGGTTTTTCACCCTTACTAAGCAGGCTGGGTCTTTTCAATGTCTTCGCCCCAAATATACCCCTCTGTCATTCGGAGGTGAAATCGCTTCAAAAGTTTGCAATTCTTGGCACAACACAGAAGCTGCCTTATGGGTTTTTTTTTTGGAATTATTTCTTCAACTGATTTCAGGTGGTCCTCTTCTAACTTTTCCAACTCAACTCTTGAAATTTGGTAAATATTCCACTAACTACATAGTACCAGTAGTAGTACAGATCGATATTCCATACAATAATTACATTTGAGCATAGGTCATACCCAATTTAAATAAATAAAACAATTATTTGAGGGAATTCGTTTGTAGAACATTTTGTTCAGAAGCTAAAAGGTACTGCTAGAGGTTCGCTCTACAATCGTGTCTAGTTGCAACCATGTTGGGAAGAAAGTCCTTAGTTTACCCATACGAATTGTTTACAGATAAACTAAATGAATAAAATATAAATATAAACAGGACGATATGCTGCAATATTTTTAATTAGCACCAGCTAGGCATAGGGCACTTGAGCATTGTCATGCAGCTATAAATAAAGAGTGAGCTTCCGGTAACTGGTCCAAGAAAATTCTTAAGACCAAGGAGGTTTCAGCACAAATAGGTTATGAACTGTTTTAGAGAGCAATATTTCAATGGTCGTATAGCACATCACATCCCTTTGAATAGCACGCGAGTGTTCCAAAAAGACCAACCGCAATTCCGCTACCCAAAACAATTTTTTGGTTATCTGGCGATTCGGCCCCAACGCTCCGAAGAAAAAGCGAAAGACGGAACATGGTAAACAAAGACAGGACTTTCGGCGCAACCTGATTACGACTAGACACGATTGCGGAGCGAACCCCTACCAGCAGATTTTAGTTTTTGAACAAAATGTTCTACAAACGAATTCCCTTAATGTTCTCCCAGAATCGAAATTGAATTGCGTTTGAAACAACCGACTTTATCGGGAATTGATTCATTCTCTCGTGAATTCTCAGAGAAAATGTCAGAGAGAAATGAAAAACGGTGGCACGTGGCGATTCGACGGACTTTCCATAAAGTCGGCGCCTTTGAAAACCCGTCGTTGGTGTGTTTATCGCAGCGTTCGACGGTCATGTCAAACGACTCCGAAACGCTGCGAACGTCACCACACACTTCAAATCGTTCATGAACGTTTACGTGCGCAAAGAGCGCGGGTGGGTGATGAAGTGAATGGGTGAGTGGTGTGCAGTGGCAGCACTTCTCATATTTGCAGAAGAAGAACTAGCGATTAGAGGTATGATCCAATAATGGTATTTTCATCATAAACTACATGCAAAAAGCAATAAAACATATTAGGTGATCGTGCAATTTTCGTGAAATTAAACATTGATCAGCAAACATTTGCAGTGAAAGAGAGCAGAGATGATTGGATTAGCAGGGGTATTTGCACAAACAAATACCCCTGAACAAATTGTGAAACTAAAAAAGCGTTGCGTACGATGGAGTTGGTCTCTTTCCTCGCTTTCTCCTCTCAATGCGAACAATCAATAGAAAGTTTGTCACTCACTTGATATACATATGCATATATTGAATGAAAACTAATAATCGGCAACCAATCATGTCATTATGGATAGTGCGCCTATCTGCGAAAAACCATCCCACGTTAAGAACGGCATTTTCTGGAAGGCCTCCAGAAACTAAAGCAATTAGCGTAAGTTGTTTCTCTTGTCCAGATAGATCTAAATGAGTTTAGTGACCGGTTCGTGAACAGTATCTTCAGTGTCATAGTGATGCACTGGTTTCCAAACTACGTAAAACGCTATTATGACATTGACAATGGTTCGCAAGGAGAGTTGTGAATGCATGCGTACCTGTCATGACCAAGCTTACTCACCACTCGCAGGGTTCCGTTTTTACCAGGGAGGTGTGCACGTTCAAAAAAAAGGAAGGCAATAAGTATGCTCAGCCTCTTTTTGGGAATATTTCTGGCATTACATAGAGAATCTACAGGAACTAGAAAATTGACTTGGACTTGGCCAGGCAATCAAGTCTCTTAGCGTCTTACGAGGCGAAAATTAACCTTAATCTCATTTTTTTAGCTCCTAGAATTCTGTGACATACTTGGTTCCTCTTAATCTTTACCAACGAGACTTGTCGAATACTTAGGTTTTTCCAATCCTCCCTATTGAGTTCCAGAGATTAGAGCACACATCCTGGCTAAATACTGACCTACAATTTGGCTCAAAAAAAGGTTCAGGAAAGTGACGATCCATACATACATGTAGCTACATATGTACAATAAGTAGTGCATAGAAAATATGCAAAAACGGCACTCAAACACTCGTCTCATACGAAACAACCTGCCGATAATTCTTAGAGAAGCGAAGACTTCTGTGATGAATATTTTCAACAGAATAGAATCTCTATGCAACATACGTTTCGTCTGCTGCGTAGGCGTCACTGGAATAACGACGGCTGTATTATTAGCAGAAGCTTGGCCGACTACCATCGCCTCCAATTCCCGTACTCGTTGCTCCAATTGCGTCACCCGTGAGTCCTTCGGAGAGGGAGGTGGACCATCCACTGAAACAATAAATCATCTCAACTTTTAATTGTGTTATTATGAATGGTCGGCCAAACTGGACAGATAATTGTATAGTAGTCAATGGTGACATAAATATGTATTCTATGGGGAGTTTTTCGGCACTAATCAGCGCACCAGTCAACTTCAATTTATTTATGGACTCGCTCATATTACGTTCGACTGCACTGCAGAAATTATTATTAGACCATCAATAGGTAAAAAGTGAAAGGACAGAAAATATGCACTGTCATCAAGTTCCTTACGATACGTTTTTCGAAGTTGCATCAATGAAGTCAAGACGAAGAGTCGAGGGGGAAATCAGACGGACGACTGAGTGTACACTTGAGTGACCGCGATTCACTACATTTGCTTTAAACAAAGGATGATTAGCGGATTGAATTGCCTGCTTCCTGTGAGCAAAAAAGAATCGGCATCTCTCTGAAGAAGTGGACAGAAAGTCGTTCAAGAACATTGAAACAGCGCGATGGAAACAAAGTTCCTGCAGATTTGTTCCAAACCTGCACGTAATTTTGGAGAGTAATGTGGGGATTTGCACTGCAATGCACATTGACCACGTGAGATTTTTTTAAATATGAGGTTTGGGCAGTACAAAAGATCATCAAGTTTTACGGATTTTCTAAGGATATTCTATCTTCTCTTGATGCACAACTCTTTACCCTAAGTCAGCCAAGATAAGGGGTCCCGTTTCCTATAATTAGATCTTTGAAACCCTATGTGCCATAATCGTGTCTCATCTCACAGTTATTCTCGAGTTTTTTTTTCTGTAGAAAGAATCTCCGAGATATGCTGATTCCAATGCTCCGCATGACTCCTTCCAAAATAGAGAAAATTCGTTTCTGAGCCTCTCCTCTTGTGGAGAATATGGAAACCCATAAGGCGTCTATCACTGGGCTAGATATCTCAAACCGCACAGCCTTCCAGCGGATGCTCATTAGGCACCGCGAAGCATCCACAGAAGAAAGGGCCCAAAGACTAGTTTTTCTGCATGCTCGTTAGCAGTCACGCATAGGGTTATAATCATTTTCCCCTGAAGATTTTTTCAATATAGAAATACAGAAAATCAAGGAGTCAAATCATGCCGCTGGATAAAACGCGTAGCAATACATCCATCCGTAAATACAAATTAAATATTCCTGTCCTTTACTGTTGCATCACAATAAGCTGCCATTTTTCTTACTTCATTCATTTACCCAGTTCATCCCGCTCATCTTACAACTAGAGGGCAATTTATACTAGACGCGTGTGTTTGACGAGCGTATGTCTGTATGAAGAACGATAGGACTAGTCGCATCACTGACGCAGCTCGGACGCACGCGTTTACGGCCTCGCGACGGCCCTTTTCATTGAGGATGTATATGCCGCGTTGACCGGTCTTCATGCGAAATCCTCCGCAAATGAATGCGTGCGTGCGACTACCATGAATTGCCATTTAGTTAGTTCACTGCTAACAATGATATAACTACATATTATTGAACAATGGAAGCATGTAAACTTGTAGGCATTGAACAGTATTGTTGAAAGTGCAGTTTTTCAATAGGCGGACGGCCTTCTTGCTTGCCGACAAAGGCTCAGATTTCATTTGTCAACGAATGGAAGTAACAGAAAATAGGTTACGGCTGAAGAAAGCACTGCACACTCGAGGCCGATCAACAGAAAGAGAAAGAAAACCGACGAGAGCTCACCCAAGCGCTCTTCGCCGCCATTTCGGAAATAAGCCTGATAAGCGGGGAGCACCAGACCCGAGCTGCTGCTTCTCCTCTCGACTGCAGTTGCAAATTGCCTGAAACTTCAAAAACATGTACTTGTACTTCAGAGATATTACAGTAAGAGGTTGCTAAAACTGAAAACATACGAAATTATGAGAAATTTTTCTTCCTTTTTTGTTTTTTTAATAAGAAAATGAGAAACTTCTGCTTAATTTTGCCCGAAAAATTCCAAAGACATGGTTCCTGACCAAATTTTCTCACGGAGGTTATTCGATACGCTCATGGGTCATGAAAATCACTCATTTTATACTGTAACCCTTGTACAGTGCATTGTTACGATGGGTACAAGGTGGAAACGCTAGCTCATAAAATCGTTCGAAATTTTTCACATTGGGGTTATTTGATACAAAAATCACGTCTTTCGACCCTAGTACTAGGCATACTGTCAACCTCTAAAGAAAACGTTTGCTCACTGTAGCCTAACGCAACAGTACAAAAAGGGCCTTACGGTACAATACGAATCAAATAATCCCAGAGGCAGAGTACAGGGGAAATTTATGATTTTGAGATTTTTTTTGGAAAAGAACTAGCCGAACGGTCTCCAATTCTATCACGGTTAACTTTCACTACAAGTTACTCCCCTCGCAAATGTAGAAGAGCGCTGCAAGAAGTTTCACGATCAACTGCTACGTCCCAAATAGGCGAGATTGGTATTAAATCATCATTTTCAACGATGTCACGATGTGTTGACCACAATGGGTGGCACAAAGGATGGATGGATTGCGCGTATATCTTCACTTCATCAAAAGAAGGCAAACGTTTGCGAATGAAAGGAAAGAAAGTGTAATTGATTCCTCGAAACAATCAGGAAATTCCGATAAGCCTCCAAACTCCAATAAAACCCTCACCAACAACTAAAAGCAATTATCTAAATTGCTTCTGGATGCTTCCAAGCTTTCCTTGCATCAAGAATCATAGATTTATAAACGAGATAATGTCTATTTCGGTTCAACATCACGTCCCACAGATTATGAAGGTCAAATACCCACCCACACACAAAACTATACACAAACAGAAGACAACAATTATAGATAGATAATGGAACAAAAAAAGAGAAAAAAGTGGACATCAGTTTGAACAGCTTTGACCAGGTTTGAACTTTTGGGAGTGCGCCAAAACACTGATGTTACCAAAGATAAAAGAAAAGGTCAAGAGATAACCACTGCAGAATAAAAAAAAACTCACTGATTCCTGTCAACATCCGTCTCTCTCTGATGACGATGCCTTGTCCTCTGGGTTTGAGGCTGTGGTGCAACTGCGACCTGAATGAAAGCGTTTATTCGTGTAAATAGCCCTCTCCTTGGACGCAATGAACTAATTTGATAATTACTCGCTGAAATTAACCTAGCATAACTGGAGATCTGCAAAATATCTTCAGCTTTAGTAAAAGACAAACTCTAAAAAAGGTACAAATGAATGTCGTGATTCAACTGAATTTCCAGAATATTTTCGACCGACACGCAGTTGTCAACTGGTCACCATTCAATTTGTTTACAAAAAAAAAAGATATTGAGAACTCATTCACAACCAACGTTCGAATTAAAATACAACGTATCAAAGAAAGATACCTCAGGCTTTCTACTGGTTGCCGGTGTTGGCAGGGTGCCAGTTGGCTGTTCGCGGATCGTTACCGATCCCGAATTGACGCCACCGAACCGTTCTCTTACTTTATTGTATAGTCTATTCATCCCGCAACAACAATGCATGACCAGCACAAAACGTGACTGTCTAATCCTGCATGGATTAGGGCGCACAGCTCAGTGTGTGTGTCGTAACTGTTACGAAGTCTGGGAACACGAATATATTCGTAGAGAATGGGTGCTAACGCACTAGGTCGCGGTGGTCGTAAATGGTCGAAAGTCGTCTCGAATTCGCTGAAAGGGAGAGGCGATTTCGTCGTCGATAACACGATTTCTCAGATGATCAGATTATATAACGCAAGAGACAATGTGAGACGTCATGTCAACCTCTTCTAATGGCTCTGTGAGGTACTAGGGGTAAGGAGGTGATGAAGCTGGCGAAGTATGCAAAGGAAACCAAACGTCACTACGTAGAAGGGGTGGCAATTCTATTTCGAAATAAGATGTATCAATTTCCATGACATAAGCCTTTGATTCATACAGGAACGCACGTATATGTCAATCACAGAGTATACCATATCAGAAGGGAAACGAGCCACAAAACGCGTGGTGTTAAGAAAAGTCCCGAAAGGATGACGAATGTACCTGTCGAAGAAAAAAAGTTCGAAGCTATTCAAGCTATTAATGCTGGTGCGTCGCCGTTACTAGAGTGAGTGCAAATTATGACTGCAAGGATAAATTGACAAGAAATAATAATCGCGGGATCCCAAGCGCTTCCGGGATCACAAGGCTTCATGTACTCTATTCATCAAGAGACAAGTTTCTCAGGTAGAAAGTAACAGAATTCATATGCTACAATATGCTGCTGACTGAAGTGAGTTTGAAAGGAATTTGGGCCACAGCATGATAGTGTCATGGATAAAGCCAAATCTTCTCGGATATTGGCTAAACTTAGACCAAAACCCAAAGGCAGGGTGTAATAGAACAGAAAAACATTAGAGTTAGACTACCATTTCATTCAAGCAATAGACGAAGCTAAAATTAATGTTGCAAAGGAAGGTAAATTTAATGCTGCAAATCATAGTACAACACATATCATCAAGGCGAACACTCCGTAAAGACTATGACTGGTAGTACTTTTGGTTGGTAGTATGTGTTATGGCATTTCTCCACCGTAAGCTTCAACATGAATTCGATCCCTCATTATTCAACCAAAAAACGCTGGAAACGCTTTCGCCGCCGTTTACATAAGCGAAATTATGATGATATGACAACCATTAAACGAGGAATATTTCAGCAGCACAGTGAAATAACACGGAAAGCTTCAATGAATACAAAATATGCCCAAAATGTAAAACATAAGCGATGCGTCATCTGCTCGAAGGATGTTGTTAAATTCGAAAAAGATATGTACGTCATATCATAATATGCATACAAGTAGGAATGCCGAAACGCAACATTAATTTCGTATTGGCTTGCTATAGGGAGCTCTTACAGAGTTTCAGGAGGTAGAGAAGACTGTGAGCAAAGTCGAACGAACAACTCGTTCTGTTTATAAATGTTAGGGCTAGGAACAATTTCAGCACTAGATAAATGTACGAAAAATAATCCTTCCAAGAGCAACGTGGAGAGATGAACCTTTAGGTATTTGGGTGTGAATCACTATGAAGAGAAACTGGGCGTGGACCGCTCTCCTTAAAGGCAAGGTCCCGGCAAAATTTCATCTCCTCGATTTTTATTTAATTTGTTGCCCACGGCGACGCCTTGGACGGAAACAATAGAGAAAACTCTGAAAAAGTCCCACAACGAACGGTTCTCATCGACCAGTTTTGGTATGCCGTTTGCACGTTTGCAGCAGCCGTGCTTTCATATGACGTTATACAGCGCGCCTACATGTTGTCTATTGTGGCGTCGTAGGAAAAAATTCACTTTCAAATTACTGTGCAGTCCGTTCGATAAGGGTGGTACCAGGAAGAGTTTGTTAAGGTGGCTGTATCCAAGCGCATCATCCAACTTTGTCTATTATGCACGCGAGCATCTTTTATGAAATGGAGCGTGTTTTCCTACGGCTACCGTAATCTCCAAACGTTTGGTCTCATATCTTGCGATAGAGCTCACGTCGAGCTCTCAAATTTGATATACGTGCTACACACATTGCGTGGACTCTAAGAAACAAAAAACCTGGATGGGCAAGATTTTGGCCGGACCTTGCCTTTAAAGCGTTAGCTCGCTCCCAGTCACATTCAGGCTTTGCACATGCACATGGAGTGAAATGGCGCGTGAAAGTGAACACGTCAATCCGGTAAGGTATGAGGAGGGCTTGAACGCACCAATCGCATAACCGTAGCATCCTCACAATGATGAGCACCCTAAGAATTGCCGTTGAGAGGGTAGCTTTCCGCTTTTGTTAGACAGGTGTCCTTAACCTTCCAACTCCACGAAACAGACGTAAACCGTTCTGGAAATGATGATGCATGCTACGACAGAAAAGCAACAGCTGACTGGGTTGGAGAGCCAACAAAAAATTTGGATAGCTGCACATGTCTACACCCTCAAACAGGATCCAATTTTCCCAACTCGGCGGTCGTCAGCGTGCGTTTGCAGGTAGTTACGATTGACCTCACTGTAATTCACTGTGGGAGAGGAAGGCCAGTACAACGTAATGGACATGTCGGACTCGGAAAAGCAGCAAAAACAAAACGATTTGGTAAATAGCATGGATAACGTTTCCAAAGATCCTCCCCAGCGATTTAATTCACTACTGTGGGCAGCTTTGGAGAGAATTGTTTTTTTTTTTCACACTCTAGTTCTTTCATCAGACAGCACCACTAAAAACATAGCCGATTCCATCTCTATGAAGTGCTATTCTTTTCTGCTGAAGAGTCACGCCGCTCTCAACGTACCTTGAAAGGTACGACTAGGCTGGCTGCCAGACGAAATTGGAACTCAATAAAAAAGAAACAGAATTACGAGCCCCATACTTGCAATTCGCATTAAGATAAGAAGACACTTCCCAGGAAAAACAGTTTCAGACGCCCACTTCAACATGCTCAGAAATTCAACGACAGGTAAAACGTACAAAAGCTGGGAAACATGCGAAATGTATGGAAAAGAATGTGACGATGTGAACAGCGTATATTTGTATTTATACATCGCCGGCTTTCATAACTGCATAAGAACATGTAACGGTAATCCTGTGACCACTGTTCCAGGGCAATCAGATCCTGTGTTTTTACCACAGCAACAAAAAAGCATGATGTATATGCAACCAAGCGAGATTGCAGAAATCGCATGTCCCAACGATAAATTTGCACTCTGCACAACACATTCAAGCAGAAAGTAGCCGCTAATGGCCCTTTTCAATCCAAAAATCATTGAAGAAAACCAAAAGCAAGTAAAAACATGAGTGGCGGTAAGTTAAAAGGCTCGAAACAAGAAAATCTGAACCTCATCAACAACATCGAACAAGTGGAGAGATAAGTTCGTTCCGGACGACGAACTCAACATCTAAATTATGGGAAGAGAAGGAACCGAAATGGGAGGACGTGAACGAGCGGCTGGGAAGGAGAGAAAGCAATGCGGCTGGTTGCGAGGTGCACGCACTGACAATGCGTCAATATTGAGGCGTCGGGTAGAAGGGCAAACGAAACGTTCTTCGCAAAAGGTAATTTAGCCCCTACCATAAAACAGGCGTCTCATCGATCAGTCGACTGAATTAAAAGAGCGTAGTGGTGAAGGGTTAAACGTCAGGTGAAAAGGAGAGTATTTGAAGCGAAGTGAAGGAAAAAATCTGCAAACACTCCAACAAAACGATTATCCACTTGAAAATTAGAGCGATCGGAAAGTGAGAAAACAATAGGATTGAAGAAGGAAGTGAAAGCAAGAAGATTACGGCCTGTCAATCTTCCTTTGCCCAACAATCATGTAAATGAAAGCGTTGTTGACCAGACAGGTGGACGATTCTTCTCAACGGAACTGATATGTCCATCACAGTTCTCATCGTCGCGACAATTTGATAGGAAAATGACAACACTGATTAGGGGCTGCACGTTTCTGATTCGAAATTTCAATGAAAATCGAAAACGTATTAAAAGGCAAATAAAAACAAACGTCCAACCACGGCTTGAGAGTAGAATAGAAGATTAGAGGTAGGAAGATTAGTTAAGCAAGACGCTAGTGACTCAGCAGATGCTTCCACTCCTATGGTGAGAAAATGATACGCTTTTTCTCCTTCACTGGATAGAAAATGTGATATCATTACATCTCTGGGAAAAAATAGGGTGCACTGCATTTCCTGGATCGCTGGGTATAACACAAGTCGCCCGCGGAGAGCCATAACATGGAAGTAGAACTGTTATTCACTTCACATCAATTACCGGAGGTGTTTCTGATGAAGATCAAGCGATACTCGGAAAAATTAAGTAGGTCGGGATTGGATCGCAAGGTAGGGTGCATAAAACGGAGTAGTAGAGCCTTGAGCGGTGACAATGCATTGACTGCTGGAAGTGGAAAACCGGAACGCGGCCCGGCCACGATCTCGACCACCCGTGCTCGAATGCCAAAACACCACAACGGGGAGCGTTACATGATTGCCGGGAAGGACACAGCGCGGAGCATTTAGAATGACAAATTACTAAACCGCATAAATGAAGAAGTTAGCAAGGTCACTTCGGCAACATCAAACAGCCGTCACTGCGAGTAAGTAATGAAATGGACTTGCTGACCATCACTCCACTGGGTCGTCAACCAAATCTGGAATCGAGTGAAGTGCTCTAACTACCTCTGCCAACGAGTCAATGACCGACGACCGCAGAGAGGATAATAGCAGCCAAAAAGCGCGGATCCGCGTCGGAACCTGTGCATGACTGGCGGCGTAGCGTTCTTCCACAATGGTGTTGTGGAGTTCTTCCACAGCGCACCCGATAGAGCCTGCAGATACATAACCAAGATGGGATCTGGGACTTCTTCCACAACGCGCTCATAAGTGCCTGCGGATATATAGTCAGGTAGGCATCGCTCGCTGAATGGTAAGGCCATATCGGCTCTGGACCGGATGTGTTTTCCAGCAAGCACAAGGCGCTATCAGCTCTGTTGGTAAAACTCGCACGAGCAAGCGGAGATTCAATACTACTCACCAAAACCGAAATGAAATCTTGAAAAAAAAAAGAAAGAAAAAAAAAAGAAATTTCTGAAGCAGTTCTTACTCACTGTTACGGAGAACATCAATATGTATTGAGGTCATATAAGGTAATGTGAGAATATTATCAAAAATGAAAATGTGGAAAAATGTGTTCTAACGGATTTTTCATTGTTTAATTCACAATGTTCCAAGTGATCTTCTAATATTCTTCACCATTAGTCAATTAAGATTTGATTCTCGAAATGAATTATTCTTCCATTCCTTCCATTTATTTTCTTCCCTTCCACATGGCTGAGTAGACTTAATGCCCGTAGATACCGTGGGAGCCTGAAGGTATACCTCACGGATACAGTGTCATCATTTCCTCATTAGCTCTCTGTGTCAGACATATTGATTTTTCGGAGCTCAATGTAGATACAATACTCTGGTAGGCTGTAGATTTCCAAAACAAATGTTATTCTATTGAAATAGTTCATAAAACCGTGAATGCATGTATGTAGTTTTCTCTGGACCCCTGTCGCATCCACTTTAGTTGGCTAACGAAACAATATGCTCACAGCTGAACAGAACTCAGAGATTTTGAGAGTGTTGCACAATTATTATGTCAAGCTTTTTTCCACTACATTTCAGCTTGCGGAGTTAGCTGCTTCGTTAACTTTTCTCGTTAGATTTTTCGGTAATTGTTCATTGAAAATGATATAGATAACGTTGTTGGCTTTCACCTATTGCAGACTCATCATGCACTGCACTGATCACTGGAAACGATAGGTGAATTTCAGCGTTTTCCTGTGATGCAAGATTGAATTATAAGTAGGGAAGTAATTAGCCATGCTAGTCCTACATTTTGGAAGAAAAACTGCTCTATCGAAACGCGGCAATGAATTTTAGCATCAGTAAGCGACACAAAAGTTCGAAAAATTGCAAAAATTATCTGTATGAATGGAATGAGAGAACTTTTCGTTGCGGAACTTTGCCAGAGTAAAAAAAAACCAACGCTTAAACGTCCCCGAATCCATTAATACCACCAAAATGATAGTGTATTTACAACAACCTGTCAGATGTGGGCCTTTCTTGGGCAACATATTGAAATGGGAACGCATAGTTTCCAAATGTCATTAATGAATCGCTTTGAAGAATGGAATCTAGGGCTCCAACATCTCTGTAAATATCTATCTGTAACAAGTCTTATGAAACTCGAGCTTCCCAGATTGTCAAAAGATTTCGTTCAATGTTTTCCTTCTTGGGACGAAAAATGTACGGAAACAAGGACGATTTCAGCGCAGCTTCTCGCTATGCGAGGCTGGAAGAACGATAGGCCACATCTGACCTACTAAGACCTTTTCTCCCTTTTTTTACAAAAATGAAAGCCTTAGTGATTCTGTAAGCGTTTTCTACCAGCTTATATAAGTCTTTCTAGTTGAGCTCTTCTCTAGTTGAGCTGCCAGGACTCAAAGGAAACGCAATCATAACGGGAAACAGGCCAAGTCCGAATCGGATGTGGCTCCGTCCCCTTGCGGGCGAAGCCAGCGTGGCAATGTATCCGCTGGCACTTTTGGACGGCTGTGGAAGAAGTCCCAAAGCCCATAATGCTACATATCTGCAGGCGCTTTGGGAGGTGCTGTGGAAGAAGTCCACAAGACCATTGTGGAAGAACGCGGGCCCTCCTGCATGACTACCATGGTGTATGGGCGTTCACCGTATTTCGAGGTTGCTGGCCACGGCATATGGCCTGTAGCGCCACTCATGTTTTACGAGGCACGCTAAGGACGCAATCGTAATCCGATCTGTAGCTGCTGCAACACGCGACAGCAGGATTACCACTGAATTACGAATATTAAGTGACGGCCATTTGACGGCAGCCAGTGACCGTATTCAGGTCCAGTACACTTCTAGGCACTGTTGAAGACACTGACTGCGTAGCTGTTCTCCTGAGCAGCGATTCAAGCAAGACAGCGATGTATGGATAATTTCTGAGACCCAAGAAAATAGGACGCGATTTTCTTGTTCTCCACTTTCTACATATCCAAAATCGAGCATCACCACTTGAAACAGGACTATTTTCGCTTTCGCTATGAACATCCATGAAATAGGCAGAAAAAAATGCAATTGGTCACACCCAAGATCCGGCAATGTTTGCACTTTTCCTGATAACGAAAGCGCATAGGGATTCTCAATAGGCAAACATGACAAGGAACTCAAAAATATCGAGAATTATGAAACATATCTTTTTAATATTTGAGGAAGAATTTGCGCCTCCTAAGGACAAGGGGATGTGGGTTAAGAATGACTTTCCTTTCAGAAAACGGAGGAAATTCATCATGGACAACTATTGTCCTACCCATCAAAATCCTTCTGTGTGGTTCAAAAACACACAAAAGAACTGTTACGTATTCCAACAGGGAAGGCACAAATCGTATATACCAGGGCTGCGCGTCATTAATGTAACGAATTAATGCTTTGACGCGTTTTCCACTAATGCAACGGATTAACGGTTTGACAAAACACTCAAAAGGTCCGTTAAAGTTCGTCCCGTTAGAGGGGAGAATCGCTTGAACGGGGGCGCAGAAGTTAGTCGTATTCTTCTAGAGAAGATCAACCCACTATTCCCTGCTGCAATCCGATGTTATCTGAATTCAATGTCATCCAGTACACAAAGGCTGTGACCGTAAATATATAAAATTTTAAAGCTGGTCCCGATTTCGGGGACTACCATTTTCATTGCGGGTTAGGATAATGCATGGAATTTTTCCGGAAATTCTGTGCCCCTGAAAGTCTTGCAAGGAACCCACAAGAAATTCATCAAATCTTGAGTGACAACCCATCAGAATTTCTCGCTTCATTCCTTATTTTGTAGTTTTTCTCCAATGCTTTGCACTTTTTGCACTTTACATAAATCACATTTGCAATGCGTCATTTGAGTTCTTTCATTAAGTTTATTTGAGTTCTTTCGATGAGAAAATTCGCAACTTTACTGGAATTTACGATAAATAATATACCTCATCATCCTGATGAATTAACTGATTAACCCAACAACGCTTAACAGCTACTTTCCCTGTAACGTACAAAACTAATGGGTCAACGAAAGTGGAAACGAAATTTTCCCAAAGCAAAGCTCTCGTATATGCTATATATACGTATATGCAAGAGAAGCCATTGTATTTTTGAGGTTAACGTACGGAACATATTGTGCACGATTCTAGTAGTCTCATATACCATAGTGCATTTCAAAATTGAAAGCTTCTGCTATCGGGATTTTTCGTCATAAGTAACTGTAACAATAATGAAAGCTCACTTTGACATGCAAAAAAAAAAAACCAATTTTTCAATGTGTAGTAAAACATCAACTGATTTTCCTCAAATGAGACGCGCACGAGCGACATATGAGGGATAAAAATGCGCTTCAAAACCAAAAGGGAAATGAAATGCGAAAGGAAATAAATCCAGAAATATTAAATTTCTTCGTGACCAGAAAAATACGAACTTCCCAAAAGAATTATGAAACCGAGCCGTCAGAAAAGAGGATGATTATGGGATTTTGATAAAATGAACGAATGAATTAACAGAACTGATGGGGCAACTTCCATTGCAACCACATAACCATTTACTTCAGAAAAGTTCACAATGCACTCCCAGGTTTGGAAATATCCACAAGTTTTGATTGCAAGATAGATCAAACAAAGCCGCATCTCGTAGTCGTATCTTCAACTTCAAACCAAGTGATAATTGACTTCATCAGGTTGCTCTAGTTTGTGGCGGAGGGTTTGTAGCGAATGGAAGGATCACGAATGGTTGGGTGCCTGTCGTGAATACAAAGCCGAACAAAAGTTCCAAATGGTGTCCATGCGGAAATGCATCAAACTCGACATGGGAATAAGGTCTTCGACAAAAATGCTTTCAGGCCCCATACAAAAACCCTAATGTCCTAGAACCGCCACAAAGAGCTAATGTCTAAATGAAGCACTCCTCTGAGGACAAAGAAACTAAGGAACATCAGAGACCAGTTCAAACCTTAATAGCTTTAATAGGGAGGGTTAGAGTCGGATTTTTGAACAACGCCGAAAGCAAATGTGTTTTTGTCGGTGACTAAGAAGGAAATCAATAATGGTCGCACCCGCGTGCGCAAACAGGCACGGATTATAATTGCAGCTGGAGAAGGTGCTGGGAGTGGAAGCGAAGAAATCCCGTGAATACTCGATGAATAGATAGCAAGGACACCAGCTGATGTGCTAATATGAGCTGGATAGGAAGCAAACGGATGGACAACATCGTTAACTATGCAGTGAAATGGGGGTAGGGCAAGGGCGGGGGATTGGTGAAGGGTTTCAGTGATGTTGAAAAAATATTGGTTCGGTTGGTCCAAAAGTCTTCTATCGAATGTTATACCCTTTTTCAAACAATCATAACATTACTTTTGATGAAACCTGGTCTTTCAATCTTTTTTACTAGAGAAGTAGTGGATCACGCTACCACATTCAACTGCCAAAGACTTTCAATTGAAGACCAAGATAGTCAGAATCGAAAAATAAATGTTGGGTCAGGACTTTCGGAAGTCAGAATCGAAAAATAAATGTTGGGTCAGGATTTTCGGACCAACCTAAAATATGCATTCTACACTACACTTGGGATCGAATAAAAACCGAACAATTTTGTTAATTCAATAAACAATTTAGGAAGCCATTAAAATGTTCAGATATCCAAGAATGGGAAAACTCTAAGGCTCTTCTTGTCTATTATTCAGCATTTTATTGACTTCTCATGCTAGAACACTCAAAATTTGCAATTATTCGAAATCGAAACTTTTGGCCTCCGAATATCGAATATTTCGAATAAGTCGAAAATCTAAATGTTCTCACATTTAAGACCACTGCTTTACTGTAAGAAAGACAAGGGAAACCGCACGATTTCCTCACTAACAAAAATCTGAATGTTAAAATGGCTTCCTAAATTGTTTATTAAACTAGTGAAATTATTCAGTTCTTATTCGATCCCGAGTATATTCTGCACATAACTCTCAGAATTTGGTCAGATGGGTTTCTTACTAGGTAAATTTCAAAAGAAAAGCCACATGAAGCAGCAGTGAGAAACAACCTGATAATTCACGTTCAGAGAGTTATGGGACGAACGCAAGAGAACGTCTGTTGCTGTTACCTAGCAGGTTGAACAAAAAATGGAGGTGACTGGCTGATGGAAAGAGCATCAGTTCTCAAAGGCGTGTTCAAGCAGTTCGTGGCTGTGAACGGAATGGCATGCACAGCAGTTGAGAGAAAGGAAGATGTAGGCAAATTGAATGCAGGAATGAAAATGAACGTCTCCTGAGTGCTAGAACAATAAGAATTTCAAAACAGCGTATATAGCACCAAAGTTGAGCATAGAAGCAAATAGGAGCTCAAGAAATGGGTAGAACTTCTTTGCATTGTGACCGAAAACGCTACTACATCAGGAGTAATCACTGATACTTCGGAGGAAAGGACTGCTGCTAGAATTCTGGGAGCCCTCATGCCAACATCTGATCGTATGTTTAATGTCACGCAGAAAAATGAAAGAGATTGGCTCAGAATGCGCTGCAATCAAGGCATAATCAAGACATAAGGGCGGTCATGGAATAAAAACTTAGATCCGATCAGAGGAAGAGTTATGAGCCAGCACATGTGACTCGTCCTATACTTACAATAAATCACGCATTATGGAGTTACACAAGCTGGAGGGAAATTTTAGCAAGAAGGACTTTCTTCTCTCTTCTATACCATCGAGAATATTTGCGAAGAAAAAATTTCTACAGTGAATCAGATTCATGATTACCAAAAAATAACCAACACTCACGTAGAATGAAAATTGAATAACACTAACGTTTGAAAAAGGAATAAAAACACCTGATCACAACGCTCGCGCGCGCTCCACCCATGGCCAACTACTATTCCGCTGGCAAACCAGTTATCGGGAAGATCTTGCAAATAAACGAGTTTGGACGTCTATCAATTCGCCATAGACAACCATACCCAACCATGAAACGAACATTTGTAAGTTGAACCCGCGATTCAATTTCCCCGATGATTGAAGGAAATGCGGGAAGTTCAAGAAAATATCAAGCATTCAATACAACAGCAAAAGGGAAATGATAGGAGACGAGATGTTATCGCGCTGCTGGCCTTTTCCAAACAGAAATTGTTTATACGAAGCCATAAAAACGCAATGGAAATGGCATTGCGCCATTTGATCACAGATTCAAGCGCGTTTATGAGACTGTGCGGCTCGTGCGGGAGTCCGAGCATCAACAATGAGATCGAAAATTTAAATGTTGCAGAAAACAAAGAGTTCCAGAATTTTCCAGAATGCAATCAAAAAAAATCTTTGCATCACTCAGTGGCAATTCCATGTACCTAAACCTTGATTAAGTAGGATTTCATCGTGAATGAGCAATCAATTACTGCTGTTCTGGTGAAGCGTATTTAAAATGGGAACGTTCAATGTAAATTACATGGAGGATTTCCAGAGATTCAACGTAATGACGAAATAGAAAAAATTGAGAAGATTACGCGAATTTGTCGGGCGCGGACATGAAAAACGCCAATTTGTCCCGTTTGATGGCAGAAGCAGACACAAAACTGGGGTTATGCAGGAATGAAATTGCAAAACAATATGCGGAAAGAAAGAATATCCAGAAATTATGGCATTTTCGCACGTTCCATGCAGCCAGCACAAACAACAGTATTCGGCAAACGCAAAAGGACTACCACTTGATAATCTGTGGGAAGAAGACTACCAAAGAGCGATTGAGAGAAAGGAAAACTCGATTTCAAGTTGTTTCACACGTCAAAGTTTGTTTCATATAATGTCTAAAATTCTTCGCCAAAAAGAAAAACAGAATGCTACGAATAAACAGGCCACTTAGAAGCACAAAACTGAGGATGCATTATTGTTGCAGGATACTGTATGACCATAGTACTCAACCAGTGTTACTTTTCTAGCAACCAGAGATTATACCGAAACGTATAAAATCAGAATGAACATTGATTCCAGCCGATCCCTCGAACGACGGCCAGGATAAGCTTTCCAGACACATTTACTTCGAGAAACAGAAATAACTTTTTGAAAAACTATCACCACCGCTGTCCCAAGATAGAACTAGAGTTCAGCTGACAGCCGAACGGAAAAACACACACCTTGTTGATTGGCGTGCTCGTCATCGCTGCACCATCGAAAAACATTTGCTGATGGCGGCTGTTCGCATTCTGCACACTGCGGCGTTGGCTGAAATGTTCCACAGTTATACTTGGTCGTACAAAAAAGTCAGGAAATTGGAGCCTCCATAAAACCCGTATGGATTTGAAAAATTGCCCTATCACTAGTGGCCTATCAGCAGGCGTGGCAGACCCACGGGATCATCATGCCCCGGATTTTGAGGGTTTCGAAACCTGTACAACATTGCCAAGCATTTTGTGGCAGCCGCATCTTCAAAGATACCAGCATTTCGACGATATGACAATTTATACTCCACTTCCAAGCTAGCTCCACGACCATTATTTATTTATTTATTTATTTATTTATTTATTTATTTATTTATTTATTTATTTATTTATTTATTTATTTATTTATTTATCTGTTTACTTCTTTATGAGTTGTGCTGCGATAGCTGCTTTTGTTACCAACTAACCATCTGTATATATAAAAATGAATGTCTGTATGTATGTGTGTATGTATGTGTGTGTCAGGGATGAGCGGATACGGTATTTTTCATCACCCGGATAACGGTGCGGATAACGGATAGGCTAAAAATGACCGGATAACGGATACCGGATAACGGATAACGGATAAGCATCCAGTGAAGCACCTCCTAATAATTGTCATCGTAGCGAAACGTGATTAGGACGAGAATTTTGTGAAAGAAAGTTAATACAAGTTCTTCTACCTCATAGAAACAGCTGTACCTTTCAAAACAGAAACACTGTCTTGCTTACAAGACATATCATCTTCGGAGAGAATTTTTAAGCAAATTGTTAGGAAAGAACTTTTGTAGCGAATAATATTTTTAGAGACAGCATAAAGAATAATTTTTCGAAAATTCCCAGAGAAAGGTCGCTTCTCGACCGACCCTCTGACCGAGCCGGTGTGCCTTTATACCTTTGGGCCAGCTGAACTCGGGAAAAAATCCCGAACCAGAGTGTCCTGAACCCGCACTTTCGCCGCGCTCTGTGGATGACAGTGATTTTCTGCGATTATCTTTGGCCAATTTCTTTTCCAGTAGATGGCTTTATCGGGTTAGTCTGCTCCTCATACTAGCTTCAAAAGCCATGAATGGTATGAAACCTACTGTAATATCACGCTTGCCATTGTCTACGAGTGCCACCGCGTTGTGAGAGAATAGGAGTGCCCCATGTCTGGCGTTTCGGGAATTACGGCGCTTCGTTAAAAAGGATATCCCGTATTTTTCTGTTCCCTTGACTACAAAGTCTAACACAAGAGAACGCTTTTGCTTTGGTAAAAACTTCCAATCGGAATACGTGGAGTCACATTTGACTCACACGTCCAGTCTAGCCATTCGACTTGATGAATTAAAGGACACAGATATCGAAGGATCGAAGTTTTTAGAAATAGTTTAGAAGGAAAACGTTTGACTTGAACTAAGATAATCCCGCACAAAATGTTCTGTGGACGACTTCTCCCCCACCGTCTATGCAGAAGATCACGCGCAGTTGAATCTGCCCATTCGTGCCTTATCCGCACCGTTATCCGGTGTCAAATGCCCGGATAACGGTGCGGATAACGGATAAGGAAAAACACCCGGATAACGGTTAAACGGACAACCGGATACGGATAATCCGCTCATCCCTGGTGTGTATGTGTGCGTGTGTGTGTATGTATGTTCCGAATAGAAATCGCGGAGAGTTAACCAATCGGGACCAAACTTTGCACACATATACAACTCGGGCCGGCGGAGGTTTTAGGCTACCTAAGGTTATCGATTGATTATCGATTTATCGATTTTATTGATTTTTCGCAATTTTTGCCCACGGGTCGGTGAGGACATCTCTACTGGGGTTATCGAATACGCTGAGAACGAATATGACAATCATTTTGCACCAATTTGATTAATTTTTTATACCGGTTATTTTGTTTCCGTGCGGGGGTGACGAAAGGGCTACCGAGAATACTCAACATGATGGTCATCGAAATGTTCGTGGGCAGTTCGAGTGAATGTATTAGTATCAATAACTATCCGCATCAGTGTGAAAAGCCGGGGGTAGAGAACTCCCGAGCGAAGCCGGGTATACCGTCTAGTTTTCTTATATACAAAACCTGTTCACCGGATTCATCCTCTCCTTTTCCATTGCTCTGATTGTGAGCTTCTTTTTTTAAAACTCTGCTGGATTTCGAATCCTAATTTTCACAACGTTTCTTGTGCAATATTCACACACTTTCACAAACGTGTCCATTCACTCGGCAGCTTGGTAACCTTTCTTCCTTCTTTTTTTTTGTCTTTCCGGTTCCTCGGTGGAAGAAAACTCATAAACAAATTAGATAATTCAATCGCGCGGTAGAATTTGCCACAGGAAGACAGATGGTGTTATCGACTCTTGTAATCTGTTGCCTCGGTCGCGCAACTTTTCATATTCTGCTCAGATCAAACTAGACTCATATAAATTTGAACAAACACTTCGCCTTACACAGTTTTGATATTATTAGCGCCGCTTACATCTTTGCTTAGTAAACACAAGAAAATCCAATAACTCGGACAAGATGGAGACCAAAATTTCATGCGGTCGCGAGGAAAATACGTGAACTCAAGCACGAAAGTTACGCTCTCTACTTTGTTAGCGCGAATATATCATTTACGTTATTTTACGTCAATCACCCTTCATTTACACCCACTCTCAGCTTTCATGAAAAGCTAGATGGCATCCGAAAAGATAATGTCACATTATTAATGTGAATAGACAAATGTAAGCATAGGTTAAAAATATGACCTAACAATTTCGGGTACTATTGTAGTTCAGCGGCCCCACTTCTGACCCCAAACTCAAAATCATGAATTTCTCTGAAAACTTGCATACAGAGGTAATTCGAGGTGCTGATCACGAATACCACACTCATTTCGCATGATAGTATCGACTTTATTGATTTTATCGATTTTTTTTTCGAATTCTGACTCTTTCCGTGGAACTCCCTGAAAACTTGCGTACAGGGGTTTTTGAAGGTGCTGATTACAAATACGATAAGCATTTACCATGATGAAGCCGATTTAAAAGCGAACCCTACAGGAAAGTTGGGAAATTCACCACCCCATACAGGCGAAATAGGAGAAAGTCAATCAAGTCAAGCTTATTTTGCAAAACAGCTACTATACAATGTTTCGGCGAGATTGTGAGAGATGAGTCAAGTTCGGTAAAAATCGATAAAATCAATAAAATCGATGCTATCATGCGGAATGAATATGATATTCGTGATCAGCACCTCGAATTACCTTCGTATGCAAGTTTTCGGAGAAATCCATGATTTTGACTTTGGGGCCGCTGAAGTACAATAGTACCCAATTTTGTACGCACAACATGAGCATACGTAAAAATTGACTAGCCAGCTATCATTTGATTGATCGTACGAATACGAATAGTATGCTGAATAGCTGTGAACATAGTTAAATGTCTTCTTTCTTTTCCCAGAAACTGCATAATTTCCCACCAAAACTTCAATTATACAACAATTTCCAACACTCGTTGCATTTGAGGCCGAAAGGACAATCGTAAAAATGTAGGGAAGACAGAGCCAGTTGTTTACAAATGTATTATGTTCCGTTCTCCAGACATCTTTCAAACTGAACAGTCGCTCACCACGGTAAAAACCCACCACAGGATGTATCGAGCAGAAAAGCACGTTCACGAATGTGGGCGGAAGTATGACAAAGAAACGTGTGGATTAACGCCGTTTCGAAGGCAAAGGGACTCGCGCAAAAGCAGGATTCATCACCTTTGCAATTAGGGCACGTGGGGGATTTGAATCACTCGCTGGAACTTAAATCTGTCAATTTTTTTCTGTTTACAAACTACACGCTGCCAGCTCACATCTTAGTCGTACCACAGAAAAGAATGCGTGGTAGGGCTAGAAAAACTTATCCGGCATCCAATTCGCAAGTAATTTTGATAAAAGGGAAAATGATTGAATTCACACAGACTGGAAGCAAAAACTCAGCTAAGTACAAATGCCGCCACGCTGTGGAAGAAGTTCGGCTATGTTCTTATACAATGGAAAAAAAATGGACCTAACGTTTGTCCGAACCAGTAAAGCCTATGAATTAGTTATCACTTATTTGAGTTGTGTAACATCATATGTAATGTTGTTGTAAACAACAATTTTGCTCAACGAAGCTAATTTTCCTACACTATCATTCGTTTCCCGGTTCTACGAGCCACTTCCAAAATTAACCAATTGTCAATAATCAACGTTTCCTGAAACACACTTGCACACAAGAAATCAATAAAGATGGCGAGGAAGCAAGCGCTAGAGGTCCTTTTCACCCCCGACGAGGTTTTCCAAGCAATTCTAGTATCCTTGCCTGGAAAAAAAAACACCGACCCAAGCAAGATATCAGTTCCAAAGAAAGAAAAGAGTCACAAAGGTCACGAAAGGTTCAGCGTGTTTTTTCCAAGTTCACTCCGGAGGAATTATGTAAACTAAATAAAATTCCAAAGTAACAATAAATCTTAATTTTCTTCAAAAGGACCTGTCAAAGAAACCAACGACTGTCGACAAAACAGTGAAAAATAAAAGAAATATACGTGTTCAACTCAAAAATAAATAGAAGTCTGCCTGCGCGCCAATTAAATTTTTATTGCTAGTCGGTAGTTTCGAATAACCGCAACCACCTTTATGTATGCTTCCTTAAAGTTATCAAAAAAAAAAAAAAGAGATTCCCAGTGGAGTAACAATAAATATGCGCTGGCTCCAAAGAAGTGAGATGTCATTGGTGTTTTCGAGTTCTCCACGTAAAATAAATGAAAACTTTGAGAACGTAACAACTGCAACAGACTGAACGCGCATCGATATAGCATCACTGCGATCGCGAAAATAACGCTGCGTTCGGAAAATTTCTCATATCACGATAGATCGCAGTACAATGATCGGCAGTGACTTTTAGCCTATGACAAATCTCACTATGGCTCACTGACAAATTCACATCCTTCTTTACAAGGAAATGGATTTAGAAAAAAGAGGAGCGCTCCTTCTTGTGCTTACGAACATTAATTTCGTGAAGATTCCAAAATGCATGCTCATGCCAAGTTGATTCAGTTTTTTTTAGAAGTTTCCGCACCTTAGTGACTATGTACCTAGCTTTCTTCGTTTCGCAAATAAAGCGAAAAATTTGCAGTAGAACAGCCGAACAGAAAATTCAATTTGATGGTTTGCTTTTCAGGCTAAGATACGCCGTTGGCGTAATTATATACATGGACCATGGGCTCAAAACAGCCGTGCCTCGTTCGTAAATCATTCTCAGCAAATGACTCCTGCAAGATGCCTAAAAATGACCCAATTTTGCACAAAGTATTGCCATTGTTAACTATCGCAGAGCCCCATCAATTGTTCGATCCATCGACCTTTATGGGCTGCGGACATGCACGGATATCATTACGCTTGTTTTGATGGGGTTTTTTGTCGAATGCAGAAAAACGAAAGAAAAAGCCTCTGGTAAACTCACTTGTAATTGATAAGACTGACCTCAGACAGCATGCACAGACAAAAAAAAAGATACAAATAACTTGTCCAAAAGTTCGCATACAGTGGCCACGTATTCCCCGTAACCTTCGGAAAATAAATGAAACAAGAGATGAGACTTGCCACCTCATTGCAGTACAAAAACCGTCCCCAAGATTTCATCCGACGTATCACCCAACCACCTATGTGAGGATTAAGAAACAATGTTCAAAGAAAAAATGAAGCGAAAAATATTTATAGATAGAGGATAGAAAGAATTAATCTCTCTCTCTCTCTCTCTCTCTCTCTCTCTCTCTCTCTCTCTCTCGATAGAAGGAATCAATCGTGCATTCACTTCGGAGATAGTACCTTTTCTTCCATCGCCCGGAATCCGCTTCCACCTCAGAGCACTCTGCATCTGAGATCGTAAAAAGCGAATCATTACAAGAGCATGATGGTCGCATTCTGTTCCTGTGTGCCATCAAGGTAAACGAAATACTGCAGGGATGCAAAGTTCACTGCATGCGTTCCTCTTTGTCTATAATGGTGCAGAGTTCAGCTTAGTGACAAGAGCTGTTATCACTCAGCCACTTTCAAAAAGAAGAAAACGTGCGAACAGAGCGAAAATGTAAGACAAAGAAGGATAATAGTGGCAAGAATGGATTTTGATTCAAATCTCTTGACAGATGTGAATTGTTGACTGCATTGAGCCGACGATAGAGTATCTGCTGGCTTACTCCGCAATTTGGTAATCCCAATACGACTGGCGAGCGGGGCGCCAGAACCTCATGATGGCACTTGAGAGGAATAGCCAGAGCGAAAGGTCAGCATAGCACTGATACGACCAGTTGAAGGAACCCAAATTCCATGAAGGAGAGAAACATGAGCTACCCTGTTCATTGTTACGCTGCAAAAAAAATTTCTTGGCCTGAATGGAAAGGATAGACAAGGGCAGTTTTGGGAGATACGATTACTGGTTGAGAAACGAAGATTCTCAGAGTTTAACGTACATGAAATTTGACTCCAACAAGAAATGATGGAGCAAAATAACAGTGTAAACTGAGCTCGTAGCTCCGTATGCGGCCATTGTTGGGCTTGCGTTAGTTAGACGAAATCGGAGATGGAGACGTCTTAGTTCGCGAATAAACAAATTGTGGCAGAATCACGAAAGCAGCCGAGACAAACGTCCGGCTCCATTTCAAAGCAGACGAGATGAGCAGCGGAAAAAGCATGGAACGTGACGATACTTCGAGGGTCACTCAACAAGCAAACAAAATGACAGTTCGTAGCAAGGCTAATAAGCCATCTAATTACTGCAGAGGACATACAACCGACATTGTAAAGGAACGGAAGTGGACAAGACGCAGCAGATGGGTGGAGATGCATGGAAGATATGGGAAGAATGCCACCCTCTGGCGGCTCCGCATGGGCGTCGTCGCTAATTGCGCACTCCACTAGATTTGCCGTCCATAGACGATGCCCAATGAATAGCCATCGCCTTTCTGCCATCAAAAAGCGCGACCAACGGTAGCAGAAAATGCATATGAGGGCAGGGATCGCGATGAAAGCTTTCCAAAGTGCAATCTCATTTCACCGTGACTAGCACGAATCTGATGAGAAGTTCGGTTTGTGGCTGAGATCAGTTTCTCCAATGCGACATGTGCCGGGAGAATCTGATCTCAGCAGGGAAGCGAGCATCAGTCTGGAAATTGATTTTTCGTACAATCTCCAATCAAAACCACACTTCCTCGACAAAAAGTGTTCAATAAGAAGTGCTTTTTACACCATTCTGTCAGATTATCGTTGGGATTTCGCCAATCGTACCAAAATTAAAGAGATGAACCAGAAGTTTCCAAAACAGAACAGAAGGAGGACGCAAATATGCACAGATCCTTGCATTTATAAAAGGGAAGAGAAGCTTTCTCTTCAGGCTTTCAAAATGGCCTGACTGCACAGATACGTATGACTTAATCCACCACGATTTCGCAGAAATCTAATCCAAAAAAAGCATTGCTAGCCATGAAAATCCTATGTCCACATGTGCAGTAAACCAGAGCCGGAGTAAAAATTCCAAGACAACGCTTGGCCAGCTGACGGGAGTAAGCACCAGCCTGGTTTGATTTGCCTCCCAGACGATTTTCTACCAGTTCTCTCAATGGCACAACAACAATTGCGTTCGAATCGACACATCTGTGCCAAGGAACACATGTCCACTTTACGAGCCTTGGGACCGCGGCCACGATGATCATAGTGACACAATGCACATGTTGCTGAGCCAACGACTGGTCTGTATGTAAACGCGTCAAGAAAGGGAATGCAGCTGGCGCGCGTAATTCCCGTCAAAGTGGTCCTAATAAAATAACCCTCGGGATGGGCACATCATTGATCGAAACCTGAGCACGAGCGCGCACAAGATGTTCTCAACGAAGACTCATCCTAAATGAAAACGCGGAGAAAAACAATCGCGGACGCGGACCGACCATCTTAGCTGAGCAAGCTGAAAAAACGAAACCAATTAAGTAATCTTGTCAACTTAGAAGTTTTTCATTTGGTCACGTGAGCAAAAATGTCGGCTACTTCTGTTTTCGTTCGTACTGGGTGTTATTATAAAGCTTTGCGCTTCATTTCAGCCACTCCCACCGGGTTTTTTTCAGTCCCAGCAGGTTTTTTCCGTAGAACGCTCCCAGCCTCTCAAAAAGCGCTGCTCTTTCGCTACAATTGGGGGATTTCGAATAATATCGATTTACTTAACTTTCAGGCCTATGGAGAAATGATAAGTTCAGAAAAAATAAAAGAAATACTTTATTTCTTTCAATGTATTCAAAAAAAACAACCAGAAAATGTCCCATGCCATTCGAACGCGTATACAGGGTGGCTGTTAAGTATGGATCGCTTTTTGCAAAAACTGGAAAGGGAGCAGGGAAGCAGGTGCCACCTATCTCTTGTGATAATACGATAGGTAGTGGCTTCCTTGAATGGCTTGAGAATATTGGTTTCCCTGCTAGGACCCCTTCAGAAGTTATGAAGAGATTTCTTCATCTACTGCCATCGGTGGCCCTCATCGGGTGCACGCTCCATGTTACTGAATTCGCTAAATGCCTTGATTTCTCTGCATTAACAAATGGCAATATTGTGGGGCAGCAAAAAGAGACAGGCCATACTGCTCCACTCTAGAAACCAGGGAGACCTTGGTCCACTCGCACATCACTTTGACGTGGCAACATCGATAAAAGTATCAATGTAAAAATTCGATCAGATTGAATCGCACAGCTTCCAACTCAAATATCTCCATATTCACTGTTCAGAAAATCGCGAAACTTGGCCTGAGGCTATGCAGCTACTAACCGTTTCGAAACAGCAATTGACAGATTCGGCGAGCAGGGACCGTTTGGATTAGGCAGAAAAGTTTTCAAAAGAAATCTTCGTGGCCGCCTCCTCAACCTCGTTTATACAGACGAAAAACTTTTCACTGTTAGGGCCGCGTAAATTCTGTGGGAGCCAGCCCGACTACTGTCATTGTATCACAGTACATTTAAGAAATCGGTGGTGAGCGAGCGAACCCTGTTTCCGTATTCTGCTATGGTCTGGGATAAATTGACTTCTGGGAGGCCTTCTTCTTGTTTTTTCGTGACAAAATTGCCAAAAATTGACGCCGGTTCTTATCAGAAAGCCATGTTACGATGTGTGCTTTTTCCACGAATCGAGAGCCGCAGCTGCACAAAGTGGATTACTCGTAGCAGAAGTCTGCCCTTCATCAGGCCACAAAATCCACTTCTGCTTAATGTGACCCTTACTTTCCCAATTGGCGAGGCTAAGATATATGGTTCTCCTACTCCCTGATCTCAACCCGCTGTGCTACTTTGTTTGGAGCTTCGTAGAGGCCAAGATGTCTGCTACTAGCCAGTAAAGCTTGAACTCCCTCAATGCAGCATTTGACAGAGAGTAGAGCAAGATCGACGTCAACCTCTCGCGGCCATCTGAGGTCTTACTTGACGGCCGACTGAGGGTCTGTACAGAGGCAGAAGCAGACACCTTTGAGCACCACCTTCCCTTGTTGATGGCCAATGCTTGTGCGAAACAGGTAGTCAATACGCTATTGCAATATCTTACTTCTTTGGAGAAGGAGGTTACAAAATCGAGCGATCCATACTTAACAGCCACCCTGTATTTGGTGAAATAGGGATGCGAAAGATTCTTTTCTTCTTCTTATATTCTCATTCTCAATCGAGGCCTTGGGGGGGGGGGTGGCAGTTTGACGATGTTGTCATTGTGGGACCTGACGTTATCATGGAGTAGAATGGGATGACCAGTCCCTTGCGGTTGGACTCTTGCAGCTGAATTACCTCAATCATATGATCCGTTTCTCAAATGATAATATGACGGTTCAAAACTTTATGCCCATCCTTCGAATATAGATTACAGAGGATAGGAATCGACAACAAACAGGCGCATGATCCAGACTGATTTAACAACGTTCAAGAACGCAGGGAATCTTATGGAGCATTCAAAATCAATGTTCAAGTTATTTTGCCTGTCACCGACCTATCAAGCTTTTCACTGAACAAATGTGAGAGAACAAAATTTTTCAAAAGAACCTGAGCAGGTGCAGACGCTCAACCAATGTTTCCGTGAGTAATCCTATACAGAGACGGAAGAGGGAACAGTTGAAAAATTTTCAAGGCCGATATGACTGCCGTATCACCGGTCTGGTCCTTCTCCTCCACAATAGCGGCCGAGGAAATCCGCCCTGAATTTTCACTAGCTGCTTACAAATCGACCAGTCGCTACGCAAGTCACCCTTTAAAAAATTTTCGAGGCCAGAAGATAAGGCATGTGTCCCGGTGCACACTACACCATGCTTCATCTCATTTTTCGTAAGGACCACGACTGAGAGCACCTTTAACAGCTAACACCCAATGTCACCGCTATGAGATAGCTAGCCTGTTTTTGCGAATTAAACCCCATCGAGAACTTGGGTGCCATCATTCCTGGTCAGATCAGCGGTAGAGACCACCTCCACCCCGTACAAAGCCTCAAAGAAACAGGTTTCGCCGTCAGTGCATGTAACTCAGTGAGGACCATGAATAATCGTACCACCGCTATGAAGGATCGACTACTAGGAATAGTAATCAGCAAAGCAGGACGTCATCAGCAAAGCAATACCAATTCTCAGATATCGTGAACGAATCGTGGCGCATCTACTGAGACAGAAACTATTGAGATCTCAGTTCTCAACTTGCGAGCGGAGACGACTTCGGGAAAGCTCCTTCGGATGTGGTTAACTGAACTGAAACCCAAGGTCGAATCTAGCCACCAATTTCTTCAATTCCAGAATCGGATTTGGAAGCCTTTCGAATGACTGTTGCATAACCAAGGCTAGACACTGTAAGGCTGTGCTTCTATCGAAGTATTCTTTGAAGGAGGAAAAGTCGAATAACCGCGACAAAGCGAAAATTCGGGTGTGTTGCTATTTCGACTGTCAACGTGGTGAAATAGCTGATGAAGCCGACTCCTTGTGTGGAAGAATATGAAGGGCTGCCCAAGAGGGAAAACGGGCCGATTAAATTGACCTGCTGAACTTTTGTATTAATGAAAAAAATTTCCACTGCTGTTATGTTTTAAAATGAACCATCATTTATTTTTCTTCACCTGATAATTTGGTCACCAATAGAAGTTCGAATCACCGAGCAAATGGTGTAAGTATGTATTAATCTTACGTCTCTCCTGAAGCGAAAGTTAGTAACCACGAGTAACATTAAGAATTCTCAATCCAAATACAAAACAGAAAGCCATTCCACTTATTTTACCCTATTAACATTCGCCTTCGAACGAGTGAGTGGTACAAAAATACGGGGTTCCTCCTCGATAATTATCCGTTACTGCGATCAGCAACAGCAATCAGCAACAGCAGTAAACCGAAAGTCGCTAATTTTCTAGAACCTACTTACATCTACCCTCGAGTACTGATAATAGAAAACATAACACAGAAAATATCCGTCAATATGCATAAAATGGGAAAAAGAACCGTCTCATTAGCATTAAATTATGAATTCATTATTATTGATCATAGCAGTGAAACCCGGACATTTGGTGACGTTGAGAATAGAGGAGTAACATGCGACAAAGCTGTCACATCCCGCCAGTCATCCTCAATACGCGCATGCATCCAGTGGCAAATTCATGTGAGATAGCGAAGGGTTACCAATTAACCAAGGAGGGAAATAGCCTCCTGCAGGGAGGGCATTACACCTCAGTTCGGCAGCAGCGGCAAGAAAATGCCAGAGTGCCAGTGGTAACAAAAACACCTTACATAGTGGCGCGGTCCACCATCCTGTTAAACTAGCCCTTTCGCCGATGCAGGCTCTTTTTAATGGTGTAAAAACACTTGCTGCAATATGAAAAAACCCTCACCTCTGAGGAGTAACACACTGCTCACGTACGTAGTTACAACTCATCCCTCCAGCACCCAGCGGAGAGTCGCTGTACGAGATGGCGGATAAGTTGTACAAAGTCGAGGCTGAAAAGAAAATTAGTATAGTACGAGAAAGTAACAAAATATCACTAAAAGTACTAATTCGATGCGGAAATGAACAAGATGAAAGCTCGCGAAACCCTACTACTAAACCCTAGGCTACTTTTATTTCTATTATACGTATAAAATCACTCCGTTACCTTAAATGCAAGTTTTTGGTTAGTACTCAATCACTTAATGCTAAGAATAAACAAGAACAACAACCGAAAGAAAGGTTGCGGTACAATAAAATTTGGTTCACGAACGACGGAAACCAACGTACGCTAATTTGCATATGTAAATTTGGAGCTACCCAATTTCTCATCGAATATGAGAAATAAATCACCGGATATCCGCGCGAAGGATGCTCTGGATGGCCACCAGGGAATGCATCTCCTCCCACACTCCACAGGTTATCCAAGTGAAAATTCAAACATCATAACGTGGCCATATGTCCAGGGACAAAGCAGATGGAAATAGGATGTTGTACGATAAGTTATGGAAATCATGCATGTAGTAATTCAAAGTAATAAGACTGATCTCTACGGAAACGCTTTTCCTGAATGACCAAGCTAATAACGACTTCATTTATTTCCATTTCCACAGCTTACTACAGCAAAATTCCACTTTGGCTCTCACTAGTTACACTTAGATTTGCGAACAATAGAGTCACGACACAGTTCAACTTGAAGGAGCAGGACGCGTCGGTGAAATAGGAAATAATTTAAAGAGGAACTAGAAGAAAGTGCACAAAAAACGGTCGAATACAAAAAGGTTTTCGCTGAAGACATTTCATCTGCCGACATCGACTATGCATTGATGCCCACCACTAAGATGACTAAATTCGTGAATGAGAGCGATGACAAAAAATTTGCGTCTGGAAGACGTACAATGTAATTGCTATCGCAGGACTATCACACGTACAGGCATTTTTTCAATGTCTATATCTCAAAAAATGGTTCCTACCTTGAGAACAGCTACTAATACAGATAATAGGTAGTGAAAGCGGAGAGAGTGCTACATCAACACTGTGATTGAACAGCATTACACTAGTTGTAAAAAAAGCACCTGGATATCGGGGTAGACTCCAATGACCGGTTTAGAATCCAGCACCTACGGCAGAACGTAATCGAGAGTTGAACTTCAAGTGTTGCCTCGCAAACACTCACAAAACAACTAGTTTATAATGGCCAGTGTTCTCGGATGAAAATCGAATAACTGAAGAAGGATAGGAGTGCAATTTAGTAAGCTTTACTAAGCAGACTGTGGAAAAAAAGCGCGGCATTCCTAGAAAGCATCATAAAGCGGAAATCGAAGGCCAAGAAAAGATGGAACGTAGCCACTCCTGCTCCGTTAGATTACTACGCACGTACAGTACGAGATTTGCTCAATTCCACCTCCATTTCTATCTAACTGTAAGCGCGGTGGGATCAAAGTAAGCGCATGTACTACCAACCACAGTCATCTTACGTCTCTTCCGGGGATTTCCACAAAGAAGAAACTGCACACCTGAGCGGTGGTTGATTGGTATCACATCCTTCATTTCTCAATAGCCCCGTAAAGGAACACAGCCTGTTCTCCACAGTTAATAATGCATACCTTGTCCGTTTCTTAGAACGAAAACAGAGCATCAGTGTTGAAGCAAAAAAAAAAAAGAAATTTTATTTGCTGCAATCTCGTGATCAGCGTAATGCTGCGTCCACACATACTGGGCTCACTATACACAGTCATTTTGGTTGATGTGCTACAGTTTACACCCTACGACAATAAGCAGTAACTCAGCATCGAAGTCCTTCCACGTGGTTTTCGCGAACCCACTACTGGCAAGAACAAAGATATGGCTGGATCTCATGTTCATTGTATTGCATATAGAATGCCATGATGGATCTCACAATAAATTGAGACTTTCAGGAGCCGATTCGGCCGCCGGTACTTCTTCTTTATCTTGTAAGAGTACACATTACATCCCTACACGTGATCTCTTTCTGTAGGGGCAGAGTCACGTCCCCAAGAGGCAGGGGTTGTTTGCTGACCGTTTGTAACATATGGTTCTTGAGAGACGAAATTCTCGGTTTTCGACACATTTCGTTTCTACCGTCCAGTTACCTCAAACTCCACACTTCCTGACTTCAATTGTTTCCAGATTTCGCGAAGATGTTCGAACTAGGAGCAGTTGTTCTCCATCCTGGAGATGTGAAGAACCTCGCTATTCCACCTTCGATGTTGTGAAGTGTTTCAAGAAACTTAGAAATTGTTCATGAAATGGTGTGCCAAGGGAAATCGAGCGCAAAATTAGGCTCATCTGATCCCAAAGATTCAGGCTATTCATACGGCATCCATGTGAAAACATGGCTGTAAAATGGCACCTTCCGAAGACATCATGAAATAAATGTAGCAATTTCGTTCCGTGACCATTAGTTTCAGCCAAATCCGCTCTATTTTATAGGTATCCCAAAACGTCACCGAAAAACATCAGCTCCATCATGAAGGAGAAAGTGCATACTCTCACCAGTTAAAACGGAGACACTTCAAGTACTCCATTCAAATTTTTCCCACCACAATGGGTCAACCCAAAAGTACATAACACTTCCACTACAGCGAGATTCACTAAGGGGAACTGCGAACCTGTGAAATTCAAGAATAGGGAACAAAAGAGGAGAACGCCTCTCTTTTCCATTTACTGCTTCAGAAACAATAGCAGTGCGAGTAGAGACCTATTTCGTAGAATAGTGAAACGAGGACTTCACTAGCATGTAATCTCAAAACTCATGAAATTTAGAACAAATGATGAACAAATTACTATACGTGCTGTCCGCTAACGAATGACACATATGTACGTAGGCGCGCACAGTATGCACAGTGCGTTTATATGCGCTGACAGGAAAGAAAACGCAGCGATGTGGCAGATGTCCGAACACAACGAAGCGCAGCCGCACGAAAAAAAACACCCTTAGCTCTGTTACAAAAAAGAAGGAAGACAAAGCTCCGGCAAATGTTCTTATCAGAAGCATCACTCGCATTAATTTTCTCCAAGTATCCTGTGTCAAAATGACCTTCGAAAGTCTCCATTAAGATAAAACATTTCTGAAACGCGTCAGCCGCCAAATAAAACCACACACTTTTGAAAACCGACTGGAGCGTCAAGCTCGTTAGCGTTTCGGTACATTTTTCAATACTTGAAAAAAATGACCACTCGAACAGCAAAATTCAGGCAACAATATTCTCCCCTCTCTGTCATAGTTTGTATATTAGAGCTTCACTTATTTCTGAGATTGACGTGGGTCAGGAACCTCAGTTTATAACACAACTGCTCAAGACTACGATCCGCATACCGGCTCCTAGGAGTAAGAAGATTATATAGCTCTTCGAGAAATGAGATTTTTGTCAGCTTTTTTTTTGCTTTTTATTAATATAATAGTCATTAGAATCCGAAAAGCGAGACGGTCCAGGGTCGACCATCGCTTCAGGTAGACTTTTCTAGCTACAGATGAAGGTTAACATCTACTGCACAGTTGTTCCACGGATACCACATATCACATATGTATGTACATAGATGTAACCAAAATAGAGAGACACGTAATATTGAACCAATCCGAAAGTACAGCATCTTTTGATCTAGAATCGCTTGGTCTCGAATTGAAAATCTTTGGCAATAGAGGAAGAATGTTCTACTATCCCTAATTATAGAAAATGGCAGATCAGGTTCGATCCACGAACAATAATGTTAGGTTTTAGATCTGTTAGCAGAACACAAGGTCATCACTAAAATCCTTTACTGACCACCATTACGGTAGCTTCACCTTCTGTTCACCAGCATTTTATGGTTGCCTAGAAAAAAAAAAGCATAAAATTTGGTGCAAGACTTTCGGACCATCTTAATGTGATAATATCACAGCCGACAGCGAAAACGTGATTATAACAGCACAACAAAAGACTATTTTTGGGGAAGTTTCGCATGAAAGATGTGTCTCAAAGGTAAGGTGGAACATTTTAATGCTGGCACCGATGCCAACCCAAACAAAAACAGAACAAAAGCCCAATAAAAGAAGAAAAACGGTGAGAGACGTTGAGGTGCAAGTGTTGCATTACGGACGTTGTTCTCAGCATGAACACAAATCCATATTGAAAAAAAAAAGATTTACACGCTGGTGCTCCACGAACTGAGCGAAAAACAAAATCCGGCCTGCTATCCACCAATTAGAAAAACGCAAAGGATCCATCGAATCGGAGAGGATCGATCCTAACCTGAGGGACATTCACAATCCTACCCAAAACTTTTTGAGAAAGGAAATAAGCAGCCCTAGAAAGAAATCCTCTGCAACCAGCCCGAAACGGCTACGACATACTCATTTCATATCTAGTTGGTAGAAATCATATGACGCCAAAATGACTGGTGTAGAGCTCAATCTCAGTAGAGACTTGTGCAGCCTCGAAGTTGCGACTTGGGAAAGCATAAAATAATTTATAGTAGATCAAGACAGATCAAGAATATAGTGAAGGACAAATTCTCATGCGCCGTCGTACATTGATGCATTCGAGTTGAGCAGTATTTTCTGTGAACACAATTCCAGTCTCGAATTTTGTTGCAGCAAATTAAGCGAGGCCAGGATGATAAAAGAAGGAGAGTCCACAATTGTTTTAGGTCCCGAAAATAAGATGTAAAACGAAGACCGATGGCGATTGGCGAACACTATATTTAATTTATAAACAAAAAAACACTGTTAGACTGGACGTTCAGCATCTGATTTGACATTTCAACCCACGATGTTGAAATGCACGATGTAGTGACGAGGAAAATTAGACTGACCGCATGAGCTATGTGTATAAATTATGCGGAATATCATTTCGGCACGAATATCCGTTCTTCTTCCTCAAGAAGAATAATGTAATTTATTTTGGTGGTTTTAAACTAAGAGCTCAACGAGGTGAGGCATTGAGATGTGCCAAGATAAGACAGTTTGTAAGTCAGGAATGATGAGGCTACAGCTGTGTAAAATGGAGCACTTGTCACATGCACTGCGAAGTCATGAACGTATAGTTTTACGGAATACTGGTGAGCCAATGCAAAGGGCATGCACTTCTTCAAACAAATCTAAACACTGACGCCCTAGCAGAAGTCAAGCAAGTGTTTCTAGTAGTTTCTAGTAGTTTCTGCTCCTGATGATTCTCCGAAGGTACCAATCTTCAGAAAGTCAAATCAAAGACCGGCTTCCACAGAAGCAAAAATTTCCAGCTTTGTTAGGGATAATTGAATGTAATCATCATATTATAGCAAGTCCCAATGCACCACTGCATAGGCATGGTTAGCTATCGACCATTCGAAATCGAACAGCTGTCCGAGAAGGAGTGAATGAATCACAACAAAGGGTGAGCGACAAAGAGTTATTACAATCGTTACGTTAACAAAAATCGAATTCCTCCTCGGAAATGGCGTATTCGTTTGAAGAAAGCCAGTCACAACAAGCACATTCCGATGTACAGTGGAACAGAATGCGATAAAACGCGAATAAGAAGGGAATGATTGCTGTACGATATATGGCGAAGTAGTATTAGTATTCGTTAATCAAAACTTCTCACTGCATAAACAGCAATTTAAACGAAGGAAGCGAAGATGCCAACTGACCATTCAAGTGTTGGAGACTACGTCTATACTGATCGATGTCGTTCTGTGAAAGGTGACGATTCGCTCCACACTCTTCGGTAGTGACATGCGTGGCTCGGATGCATTGGCGAGGGCCGACAACGGCTGTTGGTGGCATGTCATACTCTCTCCCTCCATGTCGACTATGCGAGACATTCAAATCGCTGGCCTGAAATAACACTATGACGATCGATTTTGATACATGCATTTTTTTTTCAGAAAGCTAGAAAGTGACTAGATGAGCTTTACTTCTTTTGTTTTTTTTTTCCTTCAATAAAGGTTTGAAACCAGTAGAAAACTGAATTCGCCGAAACGAAATAAATCCCTGGAATCTCGCTTCGTGGGATGTATTTGTTAGCCTCTCAGTAGAGCTGAAACTCACAGAAACGTACAGAATTTGCCAAATTTTTCGTGGCCCTGGGGAATCTATTGCTCATTACTCAAGAGATCATTCAAAAAAAAACTGTCATAGAGAAGCATCAGCGAAATGAACCAGCACGTGTGGAATTTTGTACACAGAAAAACCTCAACAGGTAAGAAAACAACGGGAAGGATACTTGGTCAGTGTGGCCATTCATGAAGAGGTGTGTATTGCCTCATGCAGCTTTCAACGCTGATTTCGAATCCTTTTTCAAAACTGACCAAAGTGCTCTCTGTGATGAGTTAGGCACATTTCTCCTACCCATCTGCAAGCCTTGCGATAAGCGTTCAAAGAGGACTCTTCGTGCAAAATTGAGTCTTCCTCCAGACGGGCACTCGCAGGTTCGAAATCTTCCGAATTATGACACACAGTGGCCAAGCATTGCAGTTTGCCGAAATGAGACCGTTAAATGGAAAAAATCACTTCGCAACCGCGACATTCACAACACCAAAGATAGGCATAACTCATTACAGAGAGCGGTTTGGTAAATATTGAAAACGGATTCGAAATCAGTGTCGCAAGCTGCACAAGGCAGTGCATACCTCTCTACGAATGACCGCACTGACCAAGTATCTTTTGCTTCTTAGATTACTCGTCATTTTCAAACACTTCAATAGCTCAAAAGTCCTTATAATACTTGGCAATTTAACTCGAAAGAAATGTTATATGATTATGGTGAACTTGAATTTTATTTCGAAAAGTTGTTATGCACTCATAACACAATTTTTGGTTCGTGATGGATTTTTGTAACATAAAGATTAACATGATAAATTTTGCGACGTTCCATCTGCATATGGCATTCCGAATATTCACACGATGAGTGAGCAACACTGAAGAAGGAAGAATCGTTCGCGAGCACATTCAGACCTCCATAATTTGCAAGGTCAAATGGTAAAACTTGCAGTTCGTGAAAGCGGAAAATGCGAACCTTCGTCAACTCAAAAATACGTGAAGATTCGACGATTTGGGGTTGAACCAGACCAGCCAATCTATAGTAGAGCATGGCGAGCTTCTCTATAATGGTCTAGTCTGGTTCAACCCCCCATCATGCGTTAGTTGCATTAACTTGAACTTCCCAGAACCACTATTCTGCACTGCACGAGATTCGACACGGATAAGGAAGAGAACGGTCAACACTCCGAACATCATATGTTGGGTATCGATATAAGCCCTCGCCGTTTTTTTTTTTGCAATTTCTTCTTCCCCTTTCGTATTTTTTAGCTAGATGTCACATGGGGTTTGAAAGCACTATTCTTGCTCAGTATTGCAACCAATCATTTCTAGAACAACTATTAACCCAAGTTTTGAGCAGAATGATTGGATTGTTGAATCCATGAAAAGTAGTACCGTCATCTGCCTCTACTGGCACTCAGGTGATGTTCAACTAGCCATCAAAACTTTTCAGGCAATAGATGATCTATGCTGATTGTAAGTAGAAAATACGTTGCGCCCAAAACAACCGCTCACCAGCAAAAGATCGAACAACACTTCTATGAGCTTGTTACTGACAAAGTCTCGAATTTCCCCGTTGGATTTCCGACATGTGCTTTCGGTTTTTGCTTAAAAACATCAACAGGCAGTAAGATACTGCAAAAATCTGCAATTACTCCACGTCGTAGTCGTATTAGATACGCAATTGAAAAAAAAAAAAAACAAACAAGGAGTGTCCTACCAATTCCAAATTCAACAGAAATTGGACAAATTATCTCAATTCCAGAGCATGCCTAGCAAATAACAAAGTTATGATTACCTGAAATTGTGAATTGACGAAAGCAAGTGAATGAGTGGAGTGACAGCGAGGTACAGCAGTCGACGGTTCAAAACCCGCCTCAACAGCGTCGTTTTTAGAAGAGTCTCGCCGTCGCAGACGCACTGAAAAAGATTTTCTAGAGCAATGGTGAATAGCAACTGTGCTCTCAAAAAGGACAAGAGAAAATACTAAAGTTTAAAAAATAATGTTGCGAAATATGCGCCAGTGGCTAGCACTTCACAACATCGTACACCCCGGCTTAAAAACCTTAGGGTAGAGAAGTTCAACCAGAGGTCACTACCTTGAAAAAAGAATTTCATCTGTTCATAGCTCATTGTCTTTCATTCATGAATACAGATTAGGTATACTACTACGCAGGGAAGAAAAAGAGATAAAATCAAGAGCGAGGTATGACTCACCTTCACCGATATCACAATGCGCGAAATATCTGCGAAAGTTCATTCCATCAAGAATAGTTTCGTAAACAAAGTAGGATAGACAAAAGAGGCACATTTCGTTCGTACTGATTTAATTCGGGGCGTTCGCATTCGTGGGGTTCCTCAGCGCCAAATCGCCATGACAGACAATGAATTGGCTTAGTGTGTACGCTACTACGGCCGCCAAAAACTACGTTTTAAATTTGAAGAGGGCAGCTGGGTGGAGTGAGCGCTGAGGAGCAGGTGAGTTATGGCCCCGAAAAACAGCGAAGACTATGGGGCTCGCTATAGATACCCATGCTATACTCATAACCAACTGTTGGCTGCAGATCCAAAACAACGCCGCTAGCTTGTCACTGACAGCGTTTTGTGCTACCTGCCTGAGTGAATAACAAGCAAAAAAAATTGATCAATCGAGGAAACTCTTCGTCTTAGGATCTATGTTCTATAATTAACAGAGATGAAAACCACTACTATGGATATACATACACAGGGTGCGGTAAAAGTCTTTGGATAAGCATAAACCCTCGTTAAAAACCCACGGAAGAGGATACTGGAAAAACCAGTGGTTATTTTCCCTTTATGACCTAGTTGTGAGCATAGAAACTATTTTTGTTCCTCTCGTAAAATCACAGCCTTCGGAAAGTCCGAGTGAGACGTGGGCTCGGCGCGCAGGTGGTGGAGGTACTTTTCCACCCACCACTTCTCCATGTATTTGTGAGAGGACTCCAAACTCCTGAGGGGGATAGTAGAAGCCTTCTACTATGGAACCAGGGAAAATCTCTAGGACATTTGGAAAATCGGTAGGGCATTTCCAAGTCCACTGCTAGCCTCGCTTTTGCCAGTGATCGAAATTTCCGCATGCAAATATGGAAATCGCGCTACAACAGCTATTTTCGCTTCTGCTGTAGGTTTGTTGATTTGCCCTTTCCTAATAGACAGATGATAATTTCGGGTTCATAGAATGACGAAATAGCTTCTTAAAGTGAGTAATCTTCTCTATTGCAATGGCGGAGACAAATATTCGCTTGTCGAGGTACTACATCTATTCTGGAAAATACTGAAGGGGTTGCTGGATTTTGCGGACTTTGGCCTTGAATCATATCGGAATTTGGACCCTCTCCTAAATCTTTGAAAAAGGCCGGAAATGAATTTGACTTCATCAGTGTGCACGCCGCTAACACACCGCAACCATCGACTTTTCCTATTTTTTCTTTTTCATGTTTTGAAGCCCGAATATGCTTGTCCAAAGACTTTTGTCGCACCCTGCACACATTCCTAGGTCTAGGAACCAACGCATAGCAGAGCCGAACACAGATAATGATTAGATCCATGGGAAATTACAAGAAACGGGCGAAAAGTCCAAATGCAATTCATAAAAAAAAACTTGGATTAGACAGCAGCTAAAGTGAATAGGAGTTTTAAGACGAATCCAGGACAAGAAGAATTTTATTGGTCAAAGCTTGATTCAAAGACAAGCTTGAACTAAAATGTTAAAATGCTTCGCACAAATTCCGCGCTCCGTTGAAAATAGCAGTGCAATTTTGAAGTAGTCAGCTTACCCACTGAATACTAGGACCGCTCCTTGAGACATTGAAAACTTCACTCTCAACAGCATACATATGCTGAAATTCTAAGCTTTCAGCCTATTTGAACAGCTTCGCGTTTTTTTTTTGTACAATTCCTTCCATTTGTTTCCGGAGAATCAGTACTCGATTCCTGATGGAAAGGAATCCGCCTTGTGAATTGATTTTCGTTGCTTAGTTCTTTCATGCGTTTGTCTGCTTCGACTTGCACGTCGTATGCTTCCCATTTCGGCAAAAACTGAACGGAAAAACGTATCCTAGGAAGTTCTGTTTCAAGATCTTTCTATTAGCTATGGGACCACCAACCAATCATATGCAAGCGTATTAGATAGAAAAACAGTGAAAAGGGTATTCATGGATGTATCAGAAACACTAGAAAGCAGCTAAAAATTGCATATAGGTTCATAGGGTTAAGCAGGCCAATTTCAGAAAGGATACCCTCACCAAATCACAAAATTTTGAGGCCGTTCAACAGCATGAGTTCTTCGCTTTGGTTCCGTATTGCATATTGAGTACTTCTACCTACTTTATCCTTGACGAACAATGCCACAGTGACGCAGTGTCCTTGCGGTGACGGACAGTTTCCGCCCATGAATAACGCGATTCCGGAAGTGAAAGGGCCAGGTGTGGCTCATTTTCGGAGACACTGTTGTTGGCAGTGGGTGGACGTGAGACAATTACAGGTTTGAACTAACTATTAAAGCAAATACACTATTTCTCCACTCTTTTTCCTTCAGGTTACTGGGGGAAAGAATCAAAAGCCGACATGCAATGAGTCATCTGAGCCGCTTAATACATCACAATGTTTGCTTCAAATCTTCTTCAAGTGACTGATGATGATCGTGCGCTGCTGAAGTACATTACACCTGCTACTGGTAAATGCTAAAAAAAGACGGACACTCAACGTCTATTAATTATTTATTATTATAATTAGTAATTTTATCAATTTTTTCCCTGTCGGGTCCCCAAAACGGCAGAGATCCCAATTTTTCCCACGCCCACCCCCCTCCTGCCCATGTTCTGTGTCCGGCACTGGTCTACAGGTGTTCGACCCACAAATATTTTGACAAGCCGTTTCTCGGATGGATTGATACCGCTGATAGGATGTGAGTCATTTACAACAATAGCTGGAGGTGCCTCAGGATCTCGGTTCCAGTGACCCATCCAAAAAAGTGCATAGCATCACTACACCCTTCGAAAACTTCTCTGACCTTTCCGGCCAGCAGCTGGAGTCATCCGCAACGACTTAGTTGCAAACGCTATCACCCCCAAATACAAAGCTCTTTTGCTTGAGATGGCGAAGAAGAAACATTTGAATACTATAGGGTCAACATAGGTGAACGGGGGCGGGCACTTAGCCACTCGCGGCATCTGCCACAACGAGCACGGACAGTTACTGCCGGCACTAGGAGGTCTCGGTAATCGACGAAAGTGCACAACACTTTACGAAATGCTATTACAAACGGTTTTATCATGAGAAAACGCCTGAATCAAATTTACTGAAGTCATTAAAGCGTCTTTCTGCTTTTTTACAGAGTATTTCCCCTACTCATGACAACCTTTGAAGACAAATCAGTCAAAACTTGATTTCCTTCCCGACCTTCCTTGGCCTTTTGATTTCACCATTTTCTTTCTAATGGAATAAGCTCAAAGTTTTCTGAGAGTCCAGAAATTTTTCTGATACGCTGCGGCTGCACCTAACATCATGGGCAACTAACGAGGGAAGGATACTTGGTCAGTGTGACCATTTATAAAGAGGTGTATATTGCCTTATGCAGCTTTCGACGCTGATTTCGAATCCGTTTTCAGAATCGGCCAAACTGCTCTCTGCGATGAGTTATGCCCATTTTCGCTACCCATCTGCAAGCACTGATCTCAGGGCTTGCAGATGGGTAGCAAAAATGGGCATAACTCATCGCAGAGAGCAGTTTGGCCGATTCTGAAAACGGATTCGAAATCAGCGTCGAAAGCTGCACAAAGCAATGTACACCTCTCTGTGAATGGCCACACTGACCAAGTATCCTTCCCTTGTAAGTGCTGCCTCCCTACGTGGACAATCAAGGTCCACTGTTGCTGCAAAATAACGCCCACCACATTGCGGTGTCAATCATGTAAAAATTTGACCACGTTTCGTTGTGTCACATTGGCAATATTGCAGCGATGCAAAGTTTTCTAAAAAATTTGTAAAAAAAGGATTTTGAGCTTAATTATGGTGCTCGAAAAAAGATGGCGCGGCTGCCCTGGAAGTTTTGCACATACTTGATAGAGAGCGGTTAACGCCAAATAAAAGGATTATTGTTGTCAAATGGGTTGATGCATCACTGTTTGCCGAAATCCCAGACCAGTAGCCCCACGAATACTAAGCGCAAAAATGGACGTTGCAAGGCGATGATGAGTCACAAAGATAAATCTGCTGGTGAATACTGTGCAGTGCTGACTCCACGTAAAATGTTCGGGATCCCAAGTAAAACGTCAATTTTCCATAGCGTCACATAAAATGTTCGGGATCCTATGAATGTATTAGGTTGTTGCGAAATCGTTGTCTAATCTGGGCATTTGATTTTGAATTGTCATAATTCGCCTATAACTGAATATTTATTGCCGATTCGGTGCTCGTCTGAATGAGCATATCATCGCCATTTTCCTTGTTGTTTTGCTGGATTTCATTTCATTAATTCTGGAGCAGAGCTTTTTGGGCCCAGCAAAATCGACGAGAGCTTTTAAGTTAGTTTCATGGTCTAGTCTTTCTCTCAAAAATAGATCCAACCGTATATATTTGTAGCCATCTGTGGGGGAACAGTAATCTGACAAAGGAAGGATACTTGGTGGCCGTGGGCATTCGTGATGGGATGTGTACTACCATATGCAGTTTTTGACGCTGATTTCGAATCCGTAGCCCAAATTTCCTGCGGGCTTCTGTGTCACGAGTTACACCTATTTCTTTTCGCTCAAATGTAATATTCCGTACTCTTGCATGGGCCAGGCTAAGCCTGATAGCTGCATTATCGTCCTAAAAATATTAAGGGCTTCTAGAGGAAACAAGGACCTTGCTGGTGTGCTGCAGATGCAACCGCCTTACCTTAATTTAACCTCTTATATGAGAACAGTTCTCAAATTCAGTGACTGACTCACCCATGGTCCTCGCATGCGAGCTTAAATTGGGCAAGGCAGCTTTATCGGCAACTCACTAGCAAGAGCCATGTATCCTTCGAAACTATACAACAGTTTGAAGACTCTGAATCAGCTACCAAGCATAGCCTGGGGATCATACAAGAGTACGGTTCTCAAACGCTACATATATAACGTTTGAGCGAAAAGAAATAGGTGTAACTCGCTACACAGAAGCCCGCAGGAAATTTGGCGTATGGATTCGAGATCAGCGTCAAAAACTGCATATGGTAGTACACATCCCATCACGAATGGCCACGGCCACCAAGTATCCTTCCCATGTAAGGTGTACGAGGGAGAATCTCTATCTCCGTTTACGTCCGTCTTCTTCCAGAATATTTGGAGAGCAAAGAGTGGTCTTGCGCTATTGTGCAATACTAGAGGATGAATCGAGGGCCAATTTGTATAACTGTAACTTGCCCAGTTTCTCCACCGTGCTCATTTTCTCACAGAGCCAAAAATAACATAATGATGAACATTGACGACCTTCGAGATATTGAACGGATCTTCTGATAATAGATTTATTTCATCAGTGTTTTCACAGCGGCGCCGTTGTCATGGAATTTTAGTCTACCACTCCGAGACACGAATCTCCGAAACTGAATCATTTGGGCCAACACTGGGCTGTGACATTGTTTAGAATTCCCTCCCGCAGAAGTTGCTAATATTCCACCTCTAAGCTGCTATCGAGTTCAAATCCACGACATAGTTTGAGACGAATTTTAGTGAATGACTACGCTTTGATTCACTTTTGAAAAAGCCAACAAAAGCGGATACACCTAAATGCGAGTGAAAGATTAGAAAGAAGAAGAAATACACGGGCTCCCAAACAGATACAAAATTTGTGATCGAAACACCACTTCTTACTCCAAAGTTCGTGGTTCGACAATCAGACATGAATTTTGCAACAACCTAATAGAACGTCCACTTTCCATGGCATCACGGTTTGAGATTCTAAATAAACGTCCACTTCCCACAGCGTAACCTTGACAAACAACAATGTGTCATTAGTGCGACGTAGACGTAGGCTACAGTACGCCTTATCCTGTAATTGTTGCTGGTTTTGGCAGACAAAATGCGAAAGGTATGCTCATACTTAGAAGTAGCCCCTCAGCAATAGAGCATCTGCATGAAATCAATCGGCTGGTGGCGAGCCATGTTCAGACAGAGAGCATCAGCTTTTTCTCATTCCTTTCCGGCCAGATGTTCAACTGCGAAGACAAAGAAGCGTAGATATTCGTAAGATGTCACATGGACGCTGGACTAGCCCAAATCTTCAGAACAAATAATGCAATCACAGATACCCTGCACCAAAGCTTGCGCAAACATACGTCCTGGAAAGTGTGCATAATAACCCTTTATTAGAGCGTCCATATAATTCGAATATGCTCTCTTTGCCTCACGCTAATGTCCTTCGACGCAGGATGAAAACCAGCGGTTTACGATCGGGGTCAGATAAAGCAAAACAATATGCGATAATCCACACTGGTGTACGATGCGGGACAGCGATAAGTCCAGTACAACGACGGCCACGATTTTTCGGCAAGCCGGAACAGGCACGGTCTTAACGAAACACAGTCTGCTATGTTATCTACATATTTGCTGAAGGAAAACAGCAAACTTAACACCATTAATGCAGGAGTTTAAGGGTTTAGCCTAACAAAACGACTATCGTAATTGCGAAAAATCTATACCCAGCAATGCATCTCCGTCATGGCATGGGAGTGAGCAAACAAATGAGTGAGCGCAACTGAACTATGAGTGAAACTACTTTGTTTGATCAGATAAGTTTTCAAGGAAAACACACACCCAAATGGGATGAAAAATGGCATAGCACTTTGGAAGGCCAAACTATTCGATCAGTTTAATTTTGACTCGTTTCTAATTGTCACAAATCCAGGCAACTTATCCGAGAACAAATCCTCACGATAAAGCGACTAACTAACACGACAAAATAGTAGCCCACTGTACTCGATAAAGAAGGCGCGTTTTGATTTTCTCGTGCATACACGAAATAACTTTCTCTATAAAATGATATTTACAGCTAAAATGTGTCCAGTAACTAAATAAACATTAAATTCTGAATTTTCCTGCCTTGAGTTTTGTTTTTTTTCAGTTGTCAAACAAAACTGAACGGATGCATTTAGATCAAAAAGACAATATTAGATGTTAAGCATTCCTTTCAGCAGAGAAAGTTCCACACCCGTCCCATAGACTCAGCTCAATACTAACCCCAATATGCCCTGTTTTAGAGGAATCACGCAAATGACTTCGTACCCATCCGAAAACGCGAGGGTCATCTCATAATGTTAAGGCAAAAAATGACCTCATTCTATTGACTAGCAGTCGCGTAAAACAGCATGTTTATAGCTCGAAATCGTACTATAATGCATACTGACGCATTCCATTTGAATGCAGCTCATACGCTAACGTGGTTTCTAGTCATTCATTTTCTGTGGAACATGAATCATTAACCAATACTTCAAAGGCATAGTTAACGAGGCATCGATCACGTCTGCGAACGCAATATCTAATTTCTTAATGCGTCATATGCTCGTTCAAAACGCCGAGATCAGCGGGCCGCAGTGGAGGTCAGTTTTTTACGAATGAGATATGAACGAGCCATGATAAATGAAAAGTGAAGGCCATTTCCAAGAAAAAAGCAAAGTGAGGCAAAAGTTCGAACGAACCTCCAGGAAATGATAGACCGAATATATTGCTGCATAGCATGACGGAACTATGATTTTGCACAGAGGTAATTGGCCGCCGCTGATGCTGCGGAAGAGTCGTGATGGTCATCGCAGGTGCGAGCCACGCCATCTAGGCAGCATGGAACATGCGATGTGCGGAGAGCACAGAGTGGCCATACACAGCCACAGAGAGGAAGGAACGAGCTACAAAGACAATGCTCACTCATCCACGCTCTCGCAAAACAGCCCATGCCTCGATTGACCTAACCGGGCGGTGGTATTTTGGCTGCCATCAGATAGAGTACAGCAGGTAGAGTAGTCTGCGGCAAAGGTTCATCATCACTTCGTCATTGAGAAGGTGAAATTCCCTCCTACATTCGACTAAGAAGTGAGTGGGCCAAGTGCATAAATTTCTCCCAGCGAGTTATCTTCCAAAGGGAAATGCTGCTCTTCAGAACTTAACATTCCATTACAAGAAATTTCCATTCCTTTGTAATCAATAAGCCTAACATGTTATAGTATTAAGAGAAAAAAGGGAAAAGAAGTAGAAAAGAAAAAAAGGAAAAAGCTCAATTTCCGTTTCGTACTGTGCCCTCATACGAAATATTTCACCTATTCCCTTCTTTTATAAAACATTGTATGTTATTAAGAATACCAATCCTAAAATCCTAAATGAACAACAAAAAAGCCGGTGAAATTTGGGATTGCTCATAACGCTACTGATAATGAACAATGGATGGACTTGAACTCGCCCTCCAGAAACAAAATAGCACCCGGTAATCTCACTGCAACTGTAGCACCTCTACAATCCATTAGCGGATCGTTTCTTCAACAAAATCTCACCGATAGGTTATACCAGCTGCCGTAAAGCCATCAAGGAGTAGTGTATGTAAACATTAATGAAACCTAATAACACCTCAATAAATTTCAGCTAGTTCATGTATTAGAGGAACGATCACCTGCAAACAGTAGAAAAAGACCAACGTTTACATAGGAAGTGGTTGTTAAGATGGAATCATCAGATGAGGTTTTAGTTGTCGTGCGAGCCAGCACCGCCATCCTATCGTTATTTTCCTTCGTAAATGCGAACGATATGACCAGAATTTATGAGAAGACGGTGGCATTACTTCGCATTTGGAGCAAGTTAGCCAAGCAAATATCAATAAAACATAATTTCTTCTAATTCGGGTGATGTTTACACTGACTGACTCGTCTGAATGGTGTTTCAACCAATGAGCGCTGTCTTCGAACAAAGAATACAAAAAAGCCGTTGAAAAAAATCGAGAATTCCTACGGATAATTATGCAAGACGTCAGGAGATGCAGTGAACGTCGTTATTATGTCAATGCAGATCTGTATGGAATAGGGCGCAAATTTCTTATTGCAGTACAGCTCAAATCGACAAACATATAGTGGATTCGATGAAATCGGAGTTGTTCCTAAACAAATCAAGATGATTACGACATTTGAAATATTCCAGAATTTTAAGAGGAAAATATGTCAGGTAACTGTGTCCACAATATTGATAAAGGCAATCATTATAGAAAGAGAGAATGCTTCACACTTCTAGCCTAATTCCCTTTTAGGCCTCTGCTTCTTGGATTCAATCCAAAAGCTTCGGAAAATAAGTGGTTTTGCAGGATGATGTGGAATAAAATCCAAAAAGGCGTCCCAGACTAAAAAAAGAACCAAGGTAGCAACATAACAGAGGCATTTAATAGAACAGAAATTGCTTAAAAGTTAACGATGTTAAGCATTACAATTTGAACTCATATCTTTTGAAGAATCAAACACGAAGACGCACCTTTTTTGAATATGCTCATGTGGGACTTGAAGAATGTGGGAGAGGAACAGCCTGGGAATTTCAGGGCAGTGAGCCGCGGCCCTTCGCGAGCACCGACAGCCAGCAGAATAAGCAGGCGCGGAAAGATGCAGAACACTCAGAAACAATGCGCGCGCCACTTAGGAAGAGGCGTTTACGATGAACCATTCGTCAGGCAATCATAATGGATGTCCACCGCTGAACGCCACAGCCTCCGGCAAAACCGAATTGACGCGAAGCGATAGGGCCACCCGAGGAAAGGCAACGGTTTCATAATGACGTATGGACACGCTAAAAACTCAAGCGCAAAGTCGGCTTATTACCGAACTTTGACGAGTTTTGAACAATAAATAACAAATCGTTTGAGGATTTCAATCAAGATTTCCTCATATTTAATTGCAAGACGAAATAAATGTATAAATTTGTCGCCTTCCCAGAATATGGTGCATGCCCACATGAGAGCGTCCTACTGAAGGCTAAGATTCAATCAGGACGCTTGAAAAGGCTGCTAAACACCCACAATGACTATTTGCATATGTTTTTACTTAATTTTTGACCGTTTTTTTTAAATCAATTTCTGAAGTTTTGTTGCAGTCTAGATCGAGATATGCCTACCGGGCTATCCAGCAGCGAATTATTCGTATCCGATTATCTGTCTAGGCATTGTCCGTAGGCTTTGGCCTATTGGATACCCGGACCATCTCCCAGGATTAAGCAACGGATAACGGTCTGGATAGTACAAATGGCGGTGCTCTGTTCAGCAACTGATTATGAATTCCATGACAATTTGGCACAAGAATATCGATTTGTTTCATAAAATTTTCCTATTTTTTCACCATTTCCACTCAGATGTCAGTGAACAAACGTCTACTAGGGATATCCCATTCCCTGAACATAAACCTGCCAAGCATTTTGCCAAAAATATCTATTCTTTGCTTGATTGAATGGCCCCAATTTTCACTAGCCGCATGATGGAGAGGTGCCTAAAAGAGCTGCAAAATACGCTGACTAAGACTTCATTTTGCTCGAAAACACAAACTTGGACGCTCGGGCCTATTGATACTCCATTTAGCTAAAATCATGCTTTTGTTTTCAAACATGTAGAACATGTAAATAGTGTTTCCGGGTGAATCAAGGTCACTGTAACTGATGAGGCACGTTTCAGAACTCGTTTCAGAAATTTTTAGCCTAGAAAAAAGAATTTAGAGTTCTGAAACGACCTGGAATCATCCAGGAGCGCTCAGCAGAGTGTACGTGCAAGGAATTTCGGACCACAGTACCACTCTTGAGAAACGGTGTGACTTAACGCTAGTGTTCTTGAAGCAGTACATGGTACATGATGAGTGAAGAAAGATGCTTCTGATATGACAGAGCAGATTAAAATTAGCAGAATTGGATGAAAAATCTAGAACATGGGTGGAATACCCTGAGTATCGTACTCCACCTACCATCACTTTTTGCCGAGGTAAGGAGGGGGACCATCACTTTGGGGGAAGCCTTATCTTCGTACTCAGCTCGCACTTCTGCGTCGATCCATATACAGAAGTGCTAGGTTCCGCATACGCCAAGTCTAGAAATGAGGGACGGAATTTTCAGGAAAACAGGTGTTGCGTGCGCGGCTCAGGCCGCCACACGCCAGATATTGATTTTTTCCAAGATGCGCGGTTGTCTCTTATGAGAGCAAGGTTTACTCCATCTAATCGTATGCAGCTGATGCTAATTTAAGTTGGAATACGTCCAGCCAAATGTCCCAAACATAGGGTATTTTGGAACTTTTTTGGGATTTATCAGCTTTTAAAGAAATCCTTTTCAAAATGCGCGGTTGTCTCCGTACTCAGCTCACAATTCTGCGTCGATCCATATACGGCTCGGGGCACCGTTTTGCG
>JARK01000223.1:79925-95770 GCA_000688135.1 Ancylostoma ceylanicum | reverse complement strand
GGGGGGGGGGGGGGGGGTGGGAGAGACGGGTCTATCCCCATGTCTGAATGAAACCCCTCCTTTCTGTTTATATACACCAGTAGACTCTTATCACTTAACTACTATGTACAACAACCAGCTGTACGTGAATCATTCCAAGTGACCATTTGCACTGAATCGGTTACATCAAAATATTTATAGCACCTAGGGCCTATTAAAGAGCATCACTTTGCGGAGATAGCAGAAAGCTACCCTCAACGTATTTGAGGAATTTTCAAGAGATCGTTCACACTACATCAGAGGACATACATAGTTTCGTATCGTCCAAAAGGGTTTTCAGGGTTTTGCTCGTATATACTGTAAAGTATGCGAGCCAAGCGAGCATCAGTAGGAGTCTGGAAGTGCGGCGTTAGCCTATACATACACCAGACTGGTGAGCACATAACGCAACTATTCGGTGCAGTAGCGGCATCCCTCTCCGTCGCATCTGTCTTAATACAAACGTGACGAGGTTAGAATCTCTTTGAGGGTGGGTGGAAGAATATCAGTCAAACTGAAAATCATAACCTCTTTACGAAAGCGTCAACGCGGTTTGCAAGGTTTTCGTTGAGCTACGGCAACCTCAGTGCAAGCGCACCCGGAGCCGAATACGGTCTGCATCAGGTATGAGCAGATACGATATTTTCATTACCCGGACAACGGTGCGGATAACAGATAGGCAAAAAATGACCGGATAACGGATATCGGATAACGGATGAGCATCCAGTGACCCTTTTAGTATCAGTCATCGTAGCGAAACGTGATTATGACGAGAATATTGTGAAAGGAGCACTTCTTTTCTTTCAGCTGAACTTGCTGTCATCCGAACGAAGCGCACCTTCGCCGCGCTCGACGAATCGTCTGCTACTTATACTAACGTCCAAAGCTAAAAGGATATGAAATCCATTCCAAACCTGAATACATTAACAAAGGGTTTGGACAACTTCGAGAATACATTAACAATGGGTTCTGACAAATAGTTAAACTCTACAGGTGGAGGCAGCAAACTCGGAAATTCCCTGATAAATCAATGGGGCCAAGCTTTAGCCATCTTATTATTCTCTTTTTGAGTTAACTACTTATGACCAAGAACATAACATATCCGAAGACTCAAATCTCGGCGTTCCCTCGGCTTTTCAGCGGCGATGAATAGACGAAGAGACAGCTTATTTCGTCAAAAATCCTAGCGCTTTATTATAAAAGACGTGCTTTGCCGAATTGGCATCGTTTCTCCAAAACTCGAAAGCATCTATTAAGGAGCTGAGTTTCGTCGAAAGATAATCTTGCATTTTCTGAAAGAAGAGTCAAATCAACGAGAGATTTTGAAGAAGTTTACGAAGCGACAGTGGTGAGAATACAAGGTGAAAAGAAGTTCTTGCCGATAACGCTTTTGCTTTGGTAATAGCTTCCAACCGGAATCTTTGGACTTACAGTTGACCCACACTCACAGTCTAGCCATTAAACTTGATGAATTAAAGGGCACAGATAAAGGACCGAAGCTGATAGAAATTGTTTAAAAAAGAAACTTTTGCGCCTAAGATAGAACGGCATAAAACGTCCTGTGAATGACTTCCACCCCCATCGTCTGTGCAGTGCAACACACGCAGTCAAGTCTGCCCATTTTTGCCTTATCCGCACCGTTATCTGGTGCCAAATGCCCGGATAACGGTGCGGATAACGGATAAGGAGAAACACCCGGATAACGGCCAAACGGACAACCAGATACGGATAATCCGCTCATCCCTAGTCTACACGTCGTCATTTCCCCACTGTTGTGTCCGTTGCTAGAGATAATACGCTACGTTTCGGCAACCGATTATCTCATCGGTTGCAGAAACGCCGGCAGCAATCCGTTCACTGGCTCTTTTCAGACTTCGTAGCACGTTCATTTTCATGTAGATGGGATATGCGCTTGCGTGAATGTAGGGTGATGTTTTTTTGACGATTCTTTTTTTGTTCAAGCAAATATCCGTCGTTCTACCACGAATTCGAACTCTGGTGTTTAGAAATGGCAGAAATCCATCTATGCTTGTTTCTTCAACGGTGGACTTGATGTTCACATGCTTTAGTTCAAATTCGCGAGAGTAGTTGTTAATTCAACATATGATAATCCAATCACAAACACGTTCTTCAACGAATCGCTTGTAGATATTACTTCCTTGGTCAGCGACGCTTTTTCGATGTGGTCAAGGTATATGATGGCGAGCAAGGAGGCAATGTGTATCCCCATTGCCAAGCCTCGTTTTTGCGCATAAAAGTTGTTGTAGAAAAGGAATATGTTAATTGATTCAGTTCTTCTGCGCCAGTCAGGTTGGTAGGTGGAACATTTTATTGAAATGTGCCTGAAGTTTCGACGGTAACGTCTTCTTCAAGCGCCTGAAAGTGGTCTAAAAGCTATTTGCGCTATTTGCGCTCTGATCTGTTCGCGATCTCGGGATAACGTTAGATAACAATCTAAGTTTTGACCCTTATCTTGAAAAAAATTATAGCCTTTGCCCACCCGCGGTCCAACTACATACTGAAATCTTTCTCCACTCGAGAACTCGAAACTATCGTTTTACTATTTAAAACTCATGTGAGACCGCTACTAGAATACTGTACGACTCTATGGTCACCTTCTAAGCAGCGCGACAATGATGCATTGGAAAATATCCAGAAGAAGTTTACTTCGCGCATATTTGGCAGAAATGGTGTTTTCCGAATGTCTTATTCAGAGAGGCTCTCCCGATTGAAAACTACTTCGTTACATCTAAGGAGAACCATATGTGACTTACACCTAATTTACAAGATTCTTACAGGAGCCACTGAAATTGATGTCAATAGTCTTTTCACGTTCTCGAACTACAGTGGATGAACTACAGAGCATACAGAATTCTTGTGGAAAAGGCAGGTTCGCAACGATTCCAAGGCTCCTTCTTGGTACGATCAGTCGAAGCTTGGAGCGACCTGCCCAGTGACATTGTTCTCTCTGATCCTGCGAAGTCGTTAAACAACAAACTTCAAGCTTTCCTCAATCTTAGGGGGTCGTACTAGTAAAGTGCTGAATTTCTTCAGTATACCTTCATTTTTCAGCCTAGCCGTGACGGGAGGACCTACCCCAGTCGCCAATGTTCAGTCGATACATAGTGATTTAGCGCACTTTTCCCAGTTTTGTTCTTGTTTTTACTAACCATTCCAACGAATTTGATGTGTTCGAGATATCGTAACCTTCTTACAGTACATCTAAGAGTTCATATTTTTGGTTTCTCTCTTTTTTAAAGTAGTTCCCTTCATCTTGCCGGGGTATCGCCAGCTAGCCTTCGCCCGCAGGCTAGCTGGCTGAATTCAATGGGTGGTGTTGATGATGATCCATGATGGAGCGTGTTTCCAAACAGATCAATCCACATCTTTCATGTGTCAATGATTGCTGATTCAGTTTTGCCAGGTATTCTTTTCCCATTTGGTTATTGACGAATAAATGAATACATAAATAAATAAATAAGTAAATAAATAAATAAATAAATAAATGTTTGAATGAATGAATGAATGAATGAATGAATGAATGAATGAATGAATGAATGAATGAATGAATGAATGAATATATTCTGAACACCAATGGAATAGATTTCCTCAAGCAATGTCGTGCACATCACATCTTTCCTAAGTTCATTGACAATTGACTCTCAACATCGAGCCGTAGTAATGCTAGAACTCGACAAAGCTTTAACAACTTCCGCCATCGCTGATAACAGTGTCTATGGGAGGATCGCTTTTAACTGCTTCACTTATGAATGTCAGTTACTAAAACCAGCAGCGAAATCTGTTCACAAACAGTGGTACATGAAGACAGCATCGCGTCTTTGGACAAACTCTCCCGAGGTCCAAAAATACTATTCGCTGGTTAAGAAACATAAGCTTGATCAGAGTGTCGACCTCTTAGAGGTGGACATATCAGAATTAGAAACGCGACCCACCATCTTTTCGTGCGTAGGACCATCGGACCAAATCAGCTGGCTTTTAGCGAAGCTCCTTCCACCTATTCCGATCGTGAGATATGTCGGTTCCCACATTGTCAACTCTAACGAGTTTATTGAAGCAATCCAACAATTGTACGGTTTCGAACTCCGCATGCTATGTGAGCTACGATGCAGAATCACTGTGCACGAACATCAGCAACGATGCAGCAGTTAAATTTCTGCTCGAGATCCTCAGCAACCACGGCAAAGAAGTTGGTTTGTGCGGTTTCTCCGCCAGAGATGTTGAGACTCTCCTGCAGGCTACGCTCGATTGTAACACATTCCACGAAGTTGACATGAAGTTGATATCAAATTCAGCATGCTGTCATCAGCAGTACTTGGCGTTTTCAACAAATATATGAAATGAAGGTACAGTAATGTCACGCACAAGCAATGGGAAGGGTTCCGAGAACTGCGCGAGTTAGTACATAATGGCACTATTCGAATCTCAGTAAGCGATAAAGGAGGAAAATTCGTTATTATTCCACAATCACTAGATCAAAAAATTAACGAGCTCCAGCTGCAAGTCGAAACTGTGTACCGCCGTTCAACTGATCTAGCATTCGTGGCACAATATAGGCAATTGGATGCCATGTGGGTCGTAACAGCAAAGTCAGCAGGCATCGATGAAAAGTTTGTTAGCCGTCTCACGCTCGACCACTGGATAATCCGCTCATCCTTGGTCTACACGTCGTCATTTCCCCACTGTTGTATCCGTTGCTAGAGATAATACAGCAAGACTCTCGCGGTCTAACTCTAGAAAAATCTGAGCCCTTACTAGTCTTTATATAGGAGGAGTACCACAGAATCATGAAAGCAAAATTTCCACCGGTGTCGCCTCCAAGACAAAGATATGTGCGCTTATAAATATGTCAGAAATTTTCTCCCAGTGAAACAGAATTCCCACAGACATCACTAGCAGTGTCTTAGATTAGTTCTTTTTTTTTTTGAATTTTTCATCTTAAAATATGTGGAACGACGACCTCCCCCAACCACCTTCCTTCTACCATCTACCAAAAATCTGTATGTGTGACAGTTTATTTCTAGTAGTTAATGTTTATGTTGGATCGCGCGAACTGCTAGAACGTGCAGAAATGACCCAGACGGAGGAGCGGTTGCTCGTCGTTGCGGCGCCCAGGAATCCAGATCTCGCCCGGCCTTTTGCAAATATTGTACGCTGTCCACACATGTTTGTCGATGTGTGATGAAAAATCCTTGATCAAGGCTAGCATCAAGATTGGAAGTCCTATGTTAGCCTGGTGGCCAGAATGGTAGAATATATGCAACTCATGAGTAGCATTCTGCATTTGAAAGCACTCAAAGATTGGTTTGCTTCTTTCTCAACTTTCCGAAGACTCGTGGAATTCCTTTACAGCCTCAGATGTGTAACTACTATGCGACAGTAGATGATTGTCGTAAATCATCTGAGTATACGTCCGGTTGTCAAGCGAAAATCCCTTCTCCTGAATATAATACCATGAGTATAGAATGATTAATTTCTTTACAACCATATAGAAATGCCGGATCCCCATTTAACCGTGAGCTCTACACTAAAGCTGGGCTAGGGTTAAATCTGACGCATGAACTGTTCCGCAGAATTTCAATACCTGAAAAGGGGGAGGAGGGAAAGGGGAATTGTACGTCTATCGACATCTAGTTTTAACCTTATACATGCTTCAGAAAAAGACCCACACTAAAAAAACCAAAGAACCTAGGAAATATTCAAAAAAGCAAACGTGAGGATTCAAGGTACTCACAAAATAAAAACATTCATCAACTGCTGCAACAGAGTGCTCTTGGAACGGCGGTTACAGCGTCAACAGAAGGGTGCAGCGAAGAATGTTTTCCTAAAGCAAAATCTTTGTATGTTATCAAAAACAATAAAAAAGAAAGAAAGAGGAGGTATAATTCGAGCAACTGGCAAGAAAGAAACAAAGAATTAGGAAGAAGACAAGGACCTAGAACAAAAATCAAGAAAGTAACAAAAAGAGAACAAAGAGGAGGTTTAATATGAACAATTGGCAAGAAAAAGAACACAGAAACGCGAAGAAAACAATGATCAAGGATGAAAAACATTGGGAACCTAGGCCAGATGTACCGATTTTAAAGGACTCCTCGCGGCGCTGCTTATCGCCGCATGTATTAGAGTCGACGCGCAGAGAGGCCCCCGTTTTCGGGGCATAAGGACCTTATCTTTTAATACAGTAGGATCTCTTTCAGATCAAAAATTCAGAAGTTGCGCAGTTGTCATCTACCGAGCCCGTAAGATTCCGAGTAGAATGATATATAACACTTAATACTTCCTTTCACGCTGGGTGAAAAAGCCTGCCTGAGCTAAATACCCCGTGTAGCTCAGGGGGGTTAGCGAGAAAGCACACAATATGGGAGGGCGCCAGACTCGAGAGTGAGCCAGACGGGATATTTGGCTCACCCTGGTTTCTCCGTCGGGAGTGAACGAAATTACCAAGTATTATACATCATTCTTCTCAGAATTTCATTCTCAATTCAGCTGACAACTGCGCAACACCCAGTTCCTTCAAATGAGCAAGATAATCCTCTTTTCACGTTTTCACGAATTTCTCAGTCATTTTCAGTTGCGCCTCTGTGATCTTGCTATCATCTAGTCCTCAATGACATAGGCAAGAAGTCTGACAACTGCGCAAAGCTTAATTTCCCAAATGAAGAACGATATTGTCGGTCAAACTGTAATTTTGCCGCAAATCATCACCAATTTTATGGAAACTTTTTCTCGAAAGGAATTGACCGGCCATGTTTGAGCTTCGGCTTTTCTGAGACTGTATTGTGTGGAGAATTCGAGCCACAACTGCGCACTTCATGAAAACATGCTCTGCCCGAATTACAATGCATAGTTTCATTCCCTTTTTTGGTCAAGGACTGCGTTCCGGACCCATCTTACCCTCTTCGCCATAGGTGAAGGTTCCCCATCCGGGCACCATCAAAAGTGATGGTGGCCTGAGACACTTCTCAGGCTATCGGACGTATGCGCATGATTGCTCTGAATTTCCTAATGATGCCTCTAATTTATTCATTTATTTATTTGAATGCACTCTATTTGAATGCACTCTTCGAACAAAAATAGTTGAAACTCGAACAGTGATATGAGATAGTACAATAAAACTAAGAAAAAGAAACAACAACGTACTTAACTTCATAACTAAAAAAAACCAATAACGAAAAAAAAGTGAAACAGCAACGTGCTTAACTTCGTAACTAGAAAATCCAATAACGAAAAAAAAATACTAACTAGAGAAACACAAGTCCGGATTCATCGGAACCCAAGCAAACCTAGCGCCTTCCGTAGATAGGACTCTAGAGCGAACTCTATGATAACAAGCACTGAAGTAAGATGAGGGCCAGTTGGAAGATTGCTCCAAACCCAACAGTTGCAGTGGTAACGCTCACCATTTCAATCGAAAATGATGGTAAATATGCAGGTACTCCATGGAAAATGAAGCGATTTCCATATAATCCATAGAAAAGGCATGCAATTTTGTTTTCATCGTCATGGTCATCTCGGATGTTATAGCCAAAGTATTTTCCCCTTTCATCTGTAAATCACGATTTATTACTGAAAACAAGGTTGATTCAGCTAAAACATTTGTGGCTGCTCTAGTATTGAGTAACCAGTCTGGCCGTCCGGCTGAAGACGGACTTCCATACTTCATTTAATGCTCACTTCACTCGCTTTTCTTCTTATTCATCCTAAAACTCTCATAATCATTCTAAATTTCGTAATGATGCCTCGCGTTTTCTTAGGTTTTGCTAAGTTGGCGCTCCATCAATAGAGGAAGATAAGCCTCATTATTCAATGAAGTTTTTCCTTCGCTCGAAATAGCGAGCACACCATGCAGGGAGACAAGATGAGGAAAGATTCACATGGATGTTGCACTATGTACTGAGTGCTCTCCGAACTTTGCCGTCTTTATGTGTCGACTGGCGTTAACAAAGCGATTAATGTCTATCCCATAACACCGTCGGCACACCATTACAACGATGGATCCGTCTTTCAGGAGTCCCCCACCTTTCAGACGCCGGCGCACCTTTATCATTCCCGTCGATCCGTCTTTCCCACCTAGTACGCCGCCACACACTTATCACCACCCTCGACCCGTCTCCCCCAATTTTGGACGCCGACGCACCCTCTAGCGAATCCTCTACACAGCTGCGGACACCGCTCTGTTCTTCCCTAAATATCAGATATTCTCTCTTTTCTTTGAATCTCACCATACCCGTCTCCTCCCTTTCTAAACTAATCTCGTAATCATCATCACTGACCAATCACGGAATTTCGTTTCACACACACCTACACACCGGACGTTTGACTCGATATCGAAATGTCAACATCGAGTCAAGTCGAATAATTCGAACTCCCGCTCTTTTTTGAATAATCGATATCACGATACATAGATCTTGTGGAGTTGTCTCAAAATTCAGCATTATCACTGGCTTGAAATTCGATCCATTCGAACAGTGACTATCCAAAGATCGTATCGAGTCAATCGAGTCAAATTTCTTCTGCACAAGTGACAGACAGAATGAGCGCTTTATTACCAGTCATGATAGAAAAGGCATGCAACTCTGTTCTCTCCATGGTCATCTCGGAAGTTACAGCCGAAGTCTGTTTCCCCTGTCATCTGTAATTCATGACTTATTACTGAAAAGAGAGTTGGTTCTACGAAAGCAAATGTGGCTGATCAAGTTGATACTAAGTTTCAAAAGCTTGCCACTGTCACAATGTAATGTAAACCATGGTTTTGCTAGACTCCTCACCTTCTCCAATTCAGTTGTCCAATTTGCAATAGCTTTATTAATGAAGAGTTCCGGTTTAAGAGGATTTGAAGTTTCAATTCTCCTGCAAAGCGCTTGTTCGACAGATAATATTGGAACAGTACGTTTTCTGGTGTTTAGTGGAATCTCCGGGAATAAACTACACTGTGTGAGCGCCAACAGCTTGGATGGAAATAAAAGAAAACGAGAGCATTTCTTGCATCACATATCCCTGAACTAACTATGTAGAGTGTTCAGTGCGGTCGTCACATCGGTTCATCATGAGCAGCATCAATATGTACGCAGCGCTGTGCTTTTCAAATGTTACTGTTCATTCAGTAAATATGACTCCAAGGTGCTTTAATACTCAGATCAACCCAGGAATAGCGCGTCTAACGATGGCCAGGTCATTTTTCTACGATTTTGGGGAGCACGCTGAATTATCCAAAACAAGTTCAACCGTATGGTGTGTATACCTATAGTAATATTTATGCTAGAGGTGTGCGTTTGATGCGCTTGCGTTTACATGTTGAATTCTACGGCTTTTCGAGTCGCTGGCGCAGCTCGGTTCCACGTGATTACAGCCTCGCGGCGAAGCGGAACTAGCTGAATCTAATTTTGGGACATTCTGTATAAAATAGAAATACACGGGTAATTCGCTTACTCTTCATATTGTGTCCGAGGAGCATTTTTGAAGTCATCGTATATATCTTCCCCCCATATTTCTGGGAAATCAAGTTTCGCACCAATTGCTCTTTCAAGGTCGCAATCATATACCTGGAATCGTCTTACTGTGAGTTGGTTCTTTCTGGAGTTGCAGCCAGGGCGTGGGATCGTAATAAGGTTGAACAAAAACGATGCTCATTAACCAACCAATTTCTGTGTTGAGAGATTTGTTATATTCGCGATCAGTAGGGTCCTTATATCCTCTCGACAAGGATCTTTTACCTCTCCCTTACAATCTTTATTCTCGGATGACTTCGCTGCGCTGGTCATCGGAAGAAGGCAGAAGAACTGCAAAACACCTTGCTTCTCTCAAAAAGATAGAAAGTGATATTGCTCCACAAGTGGATGTCTAGGCAAAGCTAGGTTTGAACAGCTTACCACCAGAAACAAGCAAGCGGTGAACATCACTGCGGAACGGATGATGCAGCGTCCCTGAATCATCCTTATGAAGGAAGCAGTGGGAAGTTTTTGTATTGAGAGGTGGATGTGCGCAGGTGAGCGTGTGAATGGATGATTTGTTGAAAATCGCATTAATTCTGTTTTCACAGCTATTGTTTTGTCGAAACGGAGACGTAGACACCTAATTTAATAAGGTTTACTCAGAACTACACCGATGGATCTAGCTCTTGCTAATGCATTCGAACCATTTACGAACGGCGACAGCCAAAAAATTCGGGATTTCGCCCAACATTTTTTCCGCACATATTAGTATTAGAACGAAAACCCGGAACTAACTCTCAATATGCGTTGGATCAACCTTTCTGTTATTAATCATCGGTGTAGAGTCGGATGAAGGTGACATTGAAAAGGAAAAATTCAATTTTGTCAGTTTTCCGGAATTTTTGTATAAAAAGTAATTCTCTTTATGTGAGATGGAGAAGTTGAGATGTAAAGTAGGCCCAGTCCTCTATAAAATTGTTCTTAGACTGCTGCTCGTACTCTTCATACTGGCCACAGACGAGGCAAATCATCAGGCTTATAGCAAATTTTCATTTTATCTAAGCAGGCGAATGATGAGGACCTCAAAATTTTCAGGTGAGTGACTAATTGCTCGTCGGGAGCAATAATCGAAGGAAAGGCTACAGCTGAATCGTGTGTTTTGCTGTTGTAATTACTGAACTATTGGCGAGAAAGTTGTATCTTTTTTGATTTTTTTCCGAAAGTTCCTTTTGTTCAAAAAATCGAGGAAACGGCTGATCGGCTCCGAGATTAACCAGTTTGGCCCTCTAGCTAGCGCCGGACTTCCAGTCTTTTCCTGACGCTCGCCTTGCTCGTTCCTTCGATCACAAATTAGCACTTGCAGTGGCGATGAAAATTGTATAGGCTTTTTTCACTTTCTTGCATGCTCACATATGAAGGCGAAAATGGCGACAGAAACAGCAATGGACCGACACACTCCACTCCGAATTGAAGTTAGCTAGCATCCAGCCCGACCAGGCGCACGATCGGGCCAATGTCGTCATTCAGCAAAGCGGACCCCGCTATCACAAGGAGCAAACGCTAAAGAAGAAGAAGAAGTAGAATCTCGTATTTGTGTGCAGTCAATGACTAGTTTTGCTTCCTCGTTAATTTTCAAAGACTTAGAAGCTTGACGCCTTCTGCACATACCTCAAATGGCTTCCCACACCATTTTCTAGGTTGCCGTAGAGGCGCTAGTATGATTGTTGCGTTCGCATCACGTCTCTTAAGAAAAGGAGAAAAAACGTGATGGCGAATGAGTTGTAGTAAATATGCAGACATTCCACGAGAAATGAAGGGTTTTATCATACTTAAAACCAGTCCGGCCGTCTGGCTAAGGCCAGATTTTCAGGCTTATACTTCGCTCGCATACTCTACAGTAACTGCAAACAGAAATCTAAAAACCTTTCGGAGATACCATTATTCTCCCTTATAGTGTCAACGCTCTCCTGGAAACTTTTCAAGCCAGCCGGCGGTAGCCTCCTCTTATCTCCGCAAAGTGATGCCGTTTAGTTGGCCCTATGGGTCATGAGTAACTGAATGTAACCGATTCAATGCAAATGATCACCTGGAATGATGTATGTTTATCAGGCTGTTGTGGCAATTCAGGTGATAGGGGTCCACTGGTGTATATTAACAAAAAAAAAGGAAGTGGTCCATTCAGACAAGAATGGAAAGGACAGATAGTGGGGAAGAAAATAATGAGCAAGTGGGTGTAGGGGAGGGAGAAAAGCATGTAGGCGAGAAATCCGCGATGGATATCGGTGTACCTCGTGTGCAGCACTTATCACAGCAGCGGACCCGCCTCGGTTCGTTCCCACCACACCACACCACACCGGTTCCTAACCTTTTATATGATCTCACAATCATCATCACTTACCAGTCGTAGAATTTCGTGAAACACAGATATTGATACACACATTCACATTTACAGACAGACTAAGCCCGTTATTATAAGTCATGATCATGATCATGATCATTAGAAAGGAAAGGCAATTTTGCTTTTATCGTCATAGTCACCTCGGAAGTTGTAGCCAAAATATTTTCCCCTGTCATCTGTAATTCATGGTTTATTACAGAAAACAAAGTTGGTTTAGCTAAAAAAAAATGTGGCTGATCAGGTTGGAACTAAATTTCAAAAGCGCGCTCGCAATGAAATTCTCTTCTTTAAATGCAGTCGAAGTTTCATTAGCCCTGCAAAACACTTAATAGACAGATAATAAGCAAGAAGGAGCAGTACGTTATCTGGTGTCTAGTAACCAGCGAGCCTTCGAAGACCACTAATTACCGCCTACAGTGGCGCTCAAAATTATATAGCTTTTTTTCACTTTCTTGCATGCTCATACATATATGATGCATATATGCTAAACTCACTGCATTTCGTTAGTTCTCTTTTTGAGAAATTTTCTTCACGAAGGTTGACATCGGTGAATTAGAAGTATCGACAAATGACTATATATCTTGATAGCATCACAAGGTGTTTCATATGCACATTGTCATCCACTGCTCTTCCTTAGGTTTTGCAGAGGCGCAGAGAAAAGTCATTCCCTAGCCCCTTTGTGCCTCACTTACCCATGGAATACTTTCCCTCTCCAAGCTTAAACCAAGGTTTAGATAAATATTTGTACACTAGCCCCATGTATCTCAATCATTCCGTGATCCAAACTTTCCTGTTGACTAAGGCAAACGGGAAGAGAAAAAGTCATTTGCCAGCCCGAATGTATCTTTGTTTTTTTTTTACTAACGCCAGAATTAACGAATTGGTAGTGTATGCAAGGGCTCATACATCGCTTTCCTATGTAAAATCCAGTTTTCAATTATAGTTTTCAATGTTACGTTCAATGGATAATAACACCAATGGATAATAACAGGATGGTGCATACAACACATATTCAAAGTTAGTTCCGGTATCTCGCTCTAATACTAATATGTGCGGAAAAAATGTCGAGCAATATCCTGAATTAGTTGACTGTCGCGGTTCGTACTTTAGGTCTGGTTCAGAACTGGAGAAACGTTATATTTCAGGACCTTTTTGATTTGCCATGTGTATATTCAGCTGTCCAGGACACGATCAGTTGGGTTAGTGGGTGGTCGAGGCCCTCACGACCTAGGCTTCTTTTACTACCCATAGAAATCCAGAACTTTTGAAAAAGTACTTTGAATAACGCATGATCAATTTGACTGCAACTACTTACGCGCCGCAGATTACGACTTCACTAAATGTGTGAGGGTCTGATACCTAGCAAATGAAGGGAGTTCCTGGAGGTTGTCTGGAAACTGAGTTAGTCGGAGGCAATAGACATAAATCATATGACGATACTCCAAATTGCAACGAAAGTAATTTTCTAGCTACGTTTTTCTTTGTTACCGTATTGATGGCCCACCCTACATATAAAAGTGAAAGCTTGTATGAAATCTGGTAAGGCTGCTTGTCCGATGACGTTGTGGTGGAGCTATGGAATTCAAAATTTTGGAGTTCTGCTGCATGGCTAAAAAAATTTTCAGGTTTTCGTGGAAAAGAGCTTGCCCTTGGAATGGCACTGAAGCACGACGATTCCAGTTAAGGGATGCAAACACACCTCCGCTGAATGCTCGGATTACAGACCGGTCCGCCTCCTGTCCCACAGTATGGAGGTTTTCGAACACGTCCTCGACCGCCGTATTCGGGACATCGTTAACTTGTCCACCAGTCAGCGTGGTTTCGTAATCAGGTGTGGCACCACGGATGCCATCCACGCTGTACGTCTTCTATCAGAAAACATCGTGAAAAGCAGAAGATGCTTTTTTCTTTTTCGCTTTTTTTATTTGGAAAAGGCCTTTGATCGTGTCCCGTATGAATTGGTATGATACGCTTTGCCGAGGCACGCTGTACCCGAGAAGCTTATCGAATGGGTGCGGATTCTCTACGCCCACCAATGGAGTCAGATGCATACATCAGCCGGCACATCAGCAGAATTCCCTATCACTGTTGGCGTCCACCAGGGATCAGCTATTTCTTTCCTCCTTTTCATTCTCGTCATGGACGCTGTCACTCGAGACCTGCAGAATCCCGCTCCTAGGACACTTCCGTACGCGGATGAATGAATGCGTCCGAAGCCAAAGGTGAGCTAGAGAGGCGAGCGCAAGACTGGAGCTAGTGGCTTCCGTGTCGATGTCACGAATACTGGGTAAGTGACAACCGACGTGAACGAAGTTGGCACCATATGCGTAGGAGGCGCTGACGTTCCAAGAACTGAAGCCTTCAAATACCTTTGACCAACGATGTCGTTCAACGGTTACCTTACTCATGAAGTCACTGGATGCATCAACGCAACGTTGTTGAAGTGGTGCTTCTTGACTGGTGTGTCGTGCGATAAGATCTTTCCGGATAGACTAAAAACAAGAATTCACTGAACCATCGTCCGACCCGTCGCGCTGCCTGTGACCGAATGCTGGCCTGCAACTAAAGAAGTAGAGCGTCGTCTACGCGTCATGAAAATGGAGATGTTTCGCTAGATTGCTGAAGTTACCCGCTACGACTACATCTGCAACGATTTCGTCACCGCTTCAGCATCACTACGATGACAGACAAGCTCCGCGAGGCACGTCTTCGATGTCACGGCCATGACCATCGCGATGATGACGCTGCTGTCTGCGAAATCATCCTCAGTCTCGATGTCTCCGGCAGGGGGTCAAATGGCGACCGAAACAGTGATGGATCGACACACTCCACTCCGCTTGCAATTAGCTGGCACCCACCCGGCCAGGCGCACGATCGGGTCAAATGGCGTCAACGAATCAGCAAAGTGGACCACGCCAAGGGGCAAACGCTGAGGAAGAAGAAGACGTAGAATTTCTACTTGCCCGAAGTCAATGACTAGTTTTACTTCCCTCTTTATTTTCTGAAGACTTGGAAGCATGAAACTTCCTGCACACACCTCAACTTGCTGCCCCACCCCATTTTCTAGCTTTCCGTAGAGGGCAGTATGATTGCTACGTTCGTATCCCGTTTCTCAAAAAAAAGGGAAAAAAGCGATGATGAATGAGTTGTAGCAAAAATGCAGATACTCCATGAGAAATTAAGGGGTTTATCATATAATCGGCCTGGCCATCCGGCTGACGCCGGCCTTCCATACTTGTGTTGATGCTCGCTTCGCTCGCATTGTTCACAATGAAGGCAAAGAGTGGCGCCAGGAGTAGCCTTCTCTCTTCTCCACGAAGTGATGTGCTCTTAGGTGGGCCCTATGGGCTATGAACATTCGGATGTAAGCGATCCAGTGCAAATGGTCACATGAAATGATTTATGTTTAGCTGGCTATTGTGGCAGTTAAGTGATAAGGGTCTACTGGTGTATGTAAACAGAAATTAGGAGGTGGTTCATTCAGACATGAATGGAAAGTACAGATACTGGGGAATGGAATAATGAGCAAGCAGGTGTAGGGGAGGAAGGAAGGAATGTAGGAGAGAAAGCCGCAATGGATACTTGCGTAGGATTGGACCCATTTCTGTGCATTCCCTCATTTTTCCAAGCGACTCCACACCTCTGAATCCCGGCAGACCCTTGCACACTGTGGAACCCGACTCGAAGCGTCTCCCCACTTTTTTGCGCCGCCGCACCCTTATCAGAGCGGCAGACCGGCTCCTCCACTTTGGGCGCCGGCGCACCCCTATCACAGATATGAACACGTTTCTCCCACTTTGTGCGCCGGCGCAGAGCGGCGGACCCGGCTCCCTCTTTAGGCGCTGGCGCACCCTTATCGCAGCAATGAACCCGTCTCCCTCCATTCTGGTCGCCGGCGCACAGCGGTGAACCAGGCTACCTCCACTTGGTTAGCCGGCGCACTCTTGTCACAGCGACGGAACGGTCCCCCCCCCCCCTAT
>JARK01000223.1:33240-79470 GCA_000688135.1 Ancylostoma ceylanicum | reverse complement strand
CCCCCCACTTTGGGCGACGGCGCACCCTCATCACAGCGGCGGAACCGTCTGATGGCGTTCCTCCACCTTTGTGACCCAGTCCACCCCCTCAAAGCACTGGACCCCTCCCGCCTACAGTAGCGGTCAAAATTATGTAGCTTTTCTTCATTTTCTTGCATGCTCATATATGATGCATATACGCTAAGCTCACTGCATTTCGTTAATTCTCTTTTCGAGAAATTTTCTTCACGAAGGTTGATATCGGTGAATTGTAAGTATCGACAAATGATCATATATCTTGACAGCATCACAAGGTGTTTCATATGCACATTGTCGTCCACTGCTCTTCCTTAGGTTTCGCAGAGGCGCAGAGAAAAGTTATTCTCTAGCCCCCATGTACCTCACTTACCCATGGATTACTTTTTTCTCTAAGCTTAGGCCAAGGTTCAAATAAAATTTGTACACTTGCCCCATGTATCTCAACCTACATGTGATCCAAGCTCTTATCTACATCTGTTAGCTAAGGGAAACGGGCAGAGAAAAACTCATTTACCAGCCCAAATGTATTTCTGTCTTTTCATTACCAACGTCAAATCGGCGAATTGGTAGTGTCGGGCTCATAAATCGCGTTCGTATGTGAAATCCAGTTTTCAATTTTAGTTTTCAGTGTCACGTTCATCCGACTCTACATCAATGGTTAATAACAGGAAGGTGGAACGCATATTCAGAGTTAGTTCCGGTTTCTCGTTCTAATACTAATATGTGCGGAAAAAATGTCATGCAATATCCTGAATTAGTTGGCCGTCGCCGCTCGTACCTGGTTCGAGTGCATTAGCCAGAGCTAGATCCATCGATGTAGTTTCGAGTAAACCTCATTAAATTTGCATCTGTGTCACTGTCAAAAAATCTGTACAGGATGGGCCAAAAATACGGTAATAACACGTGTTTTTCTTTTGAAAAAGCGTGTGCTGCCCTGGAATCAAACTCAACTAGAAGGTTGTTTCGAGACGTTTTGCCAGTGCACTGCTCCAGCGCCTAGGTTAGGTCTGGTTCAGAACTGAAGAAACAATGCATTCGCAATGTATTCCAGGACTTGTTGGGTTTGCCATGCGTATATTCAACTCTCCAGGACACGATTAATTGGGTTAGTAAGTGGTCGAGGCCCACACGACCTAGGCTTCTTCCACTACCCATAGAAATCCAGAACTTTTGAAAAAGTACTTTGAATTACGCATGATCAATTTGACTGATACTCCCGATTACAACGAAAGTCATTTTCTAGCTGCGTTTTCCTTTGTTACCGTGTTTGTGGCCTACCCTGTATATGTAGAAGTGGAAGTTTGTATGAAATCCGGTGAGGCCGCTGGTTCGATGACGTTGTGGTGGAGCTATGGAATTCGAAATTCTGGAGTTCTGCTGCATGGCTAAAAAAATTTCCAACCAGGTTGTCGTGGAAAAAGAGCTTGCTCTTGGAATGACAACGAAGCACGACGATTCCAGATTTGAGATTGCAAACCCAGTCCTGCTGACTGCTCGGATTACAGACCGGCCCGCCTCCTGTCCCACAGTATGGAGGTTTTCGAACACGTCCTCGACCGCCGTATTCGGGACATCGTTAACTTGTCCACCAATCAGCGTGGTTTCGTAATCAGGTGTGGCACCACGGATGCAGTCCACGCTGTACGTCTTCTAATCAAAAAACATCGTGAAAAGCAGGTGCTTTTTTCTTTTCCGCTTTTTTGATTTGGAAAAGGCCTTTGATCGTGTCCCGTATGAATTGGTATGGTTCGCTTGCCAAAGCACGCTGTACCCGAGAAGCTTATTGAATGGGCGCGGATTCTCTACGCTCACCAGTGGAGTCATGCATACATCAGCCGGCACATGAGCAGAATTCCCTATCACTGTTGGCGTCCACCAGGCATCAGCTATTTGTTTCCTCCTCTTCATTCTCGTCATGGTCACTCGAGACCTGCAAAAGCCCGCTCCTAGGACACTTCTGTGCGCGGACGACGTCATGAATGCGTCCGAAGCCAAAGGTGAGCTAGAGAGGCAAGCGCAAGACTGGAGCGAGCGGCCCACGTGTCAATGTCACGAATACCGAGTGGTTGACAGCCGACGTGAACAAATTTGGCACCACCGCTTGTAAAAAAAGGTCCACTTTCCACAGAATAGTGTTCCGAGAGCTGCAGGGGCGAGCTGGCCGAGTGGTATAAGGCGCAGTCCTTGGAACGCCAGGTTTCACCGGGGTCCCGGTTTCGAATCCCGACATCGCCTCCCGTATTCGGGCGACAGGCCGTCGTGACAGGCCGACCCAGGATGACCCCACGTCACACCCATATGATAATGATGTCAAATGGTTCTCAGATAAATGCTACGGCGTCCACGGAAGTCGACGCGCACCTTCGGAGCCCGGTTGGTGTGAAAAATATGCGAGAGTCCTCGTTGCTTCGCGAAAGGCGGCATCGGGGGGCAAAAATGCGAGTCGTTAAGGATCACAACGCAGCCAAGACGCGCATTGCGACTTTGAACGTCGGCACGTTGACAGGCCGTTCATGTGAACTGGCAGCAGCACTCGAGAATCGTCGAATAGACCTATGTGCTGTACAAGAAACGAGATGGTCTGGTAACAAGTCAAAGGACATGGGGCACGGCTTCAAGGTAGTCTACAACGGTAGCCCAAAGACCAGAAACGGTGTGGGCTCAACGCTTCCTAGACTCGATAGCCAGATAGGTGCATCGGTTCGATGACCGTCTCATGAAGGTCGTCGTCACCACTGCAGAACAACGTCTTCACTTCTTCTCGACATACGCCCCACAGACAGGCTGTTGTGAAGAGGTGAAAGATGACTTCTGGATGTTGCTGGACGAAAAGACCGCGGAAGTACCTATGGAAGATACAATAGTTGTCGCAGGAGACTTGAATGGTCATGTAGGAGCGGCAAAGGATGGATACAGATGCCATGGGGGCTTTGGGTACGGGACTCGAAACGATGATGGCGAGCGCATTCTGGAATACGCTGACTCCCATGACCTCGTCATTATGAATACAAAATTCCGGAAGAGTCTTTCTCACCTCTTCTCGTTCTACAGTGGCAACGCGCAAACCCAGATAGACTTCGTTCTCGTACGACATCGCGATCAAAAGCTAGTAACCTACGCGAAGGTTGTACGGTACGAAGCCGTCACCACACAACATCGTCCGCTTATCTGCACCATGAAAATCAAGCCGCCAAAGAGGATGCACGACGAACGATGCGGACCGGCCGAATAAAGTGGTGGCGATTAAAAGAGAAGGAAGAAAGCGTAACTTCCCGCATAAGGTTACCACCGGTAACGACCATCGACGAGACCTGGGAGAACGCAACGCGAGCAATCGTAGGAGTAGCACGTTCCGAACATGGTACGACCAAACCAGGTCGACGGAAAATTGACAGGCAAACATGGTTATGGACGGACGAAGTGAAAATTAAAGTGCGCGAAAAGAAACGTCTGTACCACGTATTCCTTGGTGACAAAACGGTTGACAACTGGTGGCAGTACTTGATAGCGAAGAAAGCAGCAAAGAAGGCCGTGGCCGCCACGAAGTCTGCACACTATGACAACATCAGCAAGCAGCTAGACGAAAAGACGGCGGCGAAAGCCTCATCTACCGGCTTGCGAGATCTCGCCAGCGGCAGACCGAAGACGTCGAAAAGTTCTACGGAGTTAACGACGAACACGGTCTGCTCATAACAGACCGCAAGAAGGCGACGAAAAGGTGGTGTGACTACTTCGAGAAAATCTCAACAGAATAATTCAGCCATCCACCCATCCCACAACTACCGCCAACATGTGGTCCTATCCAGCCAATCACCGTGGAACAAACCACTGAAGGGCATGGAACCAGGTAAAGCGGCGGGTCCTGATGATGTAGCAGCGGAGCTATGGAAGTCAAGGCATTGGAACTCTGCTGAGTGGTTCACGGCGTTCTTCAACAAGGTCGTCAAAGAGAAAATGACTCCTGTGGATTGGCAGAGGAGCACCACAATTCCGATCTGGAAGAGGAAAGGCAACCCCGCAGATTGTGCGAACTATCGGCCGATACGTCTGCTGTCACACAGCATGAAGATATTCGAACGCATTATCGACCGCCGAATCCGCGACATCATCCGAGTTTCGACGAACCAGTGTGGTTTCGTAGCCAACTGCGGGACGACGGATGCAATTCATGCGGCACGCCTATTGATCGAAAAGCATCGCGAGAAACGGAAGCCACTGCACCTAGCCTTCCTCGATCTGGAGAAGGCCTTTGACCGCGTTCCACACGAAGCCCTTCCACGAAGAATTCCACGCACTGCGTTGGCACGGAGTCCCTGAGGAGCTCATCGAATGGTTCAGGGTCCTCTATGCCGACCCAAGGAGTCGAGTTCAAGCGGCCGCGGGCACGTTGGCAGAATTGCCAATCTCCGTGGGCGTGCATCAAGGGTCAGCCCTCTCATCGCTCCACTTCATCCTTGTCATGGACGCTATAACGAGAGACCTGCAGAGGCCGGCACCATGGACTCTGCTATACGCAGATGACGTCATGCTGGCATCAGAACAAAAAGAGGACCTTCAGCGGCAGACGCATGCTTGGAGCGAACGTCTAGCCCGATTCGGCCTTCGATTAAACGTCAAGAAGACCGAGTATATGACGACCAACCTTGACAAGCTTTCCACTATTCAAGTCGATGGTAACGACCTTCGTAGAACCGACTACTTCAAGTACCCCGGCTCGACACTCTCAGCTGATGGCAATCTGGCCCACGAAGTCGTCGCTCGCGTCAATGCTACGTGGTTGAAATGGCGCTCAATGACTGGAGTGTTGTGCGACAAAAATATCCCGGATCGGTTCAAGTCAAAGGTGTACCGAGCAGTCGTTCGATCCGTGGCACTGTATGGTGCAGAATGCTGGCCAGCCACCAAGGAAGTAGAACGCCGACTAAGTGTGATGGAGACGAAGATGTTACGATGGACGGCGGGTGTCACACGTGCAGACATACGTTCGATACCTTGAGACGTGTCTCAGCCAACCATCACTTTCGATGGTGCCCAGATGGGGAAGCTTCACCTACGACGAAGAGGAAAAGATGGGTCAGGGACGCAGTTTCGGACCAAAGCAATTGAACAATAGTATGCATAGTAATTCGGGCAAAGCAGATTTACATGGAATGCGCAGTTGTGGCTTAAATTCTCCACACAATAGAGTCTTGGAAAAGCCGAAGTTCAAGCATGGCCGGCTAATGCCTTTCGAGAAATGGTTCTCACAAAATTGGCATGAATTTGCCACAAAAGGGGGGTTAGGGTTTAACCAACAGTATCGCTCGCTACTTGGATAACTAAGCCTTGCGCAGTTGTCAGACTTCTTGCCTATGTTATTGAGGACTAGATGATAGCAAGATCACAGAGGCGCATCTGAAAATGACTGAGAAATTCGTGAAAACGTGAAAAGAGGATTATCTTGCTCATTTGAAGGAACTGGGTGTTGCGCAGTTGTCAGCTGAATTGAGAATGAAATTCTGAGCAGAATGATATATAATACTTGGTAACTTCGGTCACTCCCGACGGAGAAACCTAGGGTGAGACAGATGCCCCGTCTGTCTCACCCTCGCATCTGGCGCCCTCCAATATCGCGTGCTCTCTCGCTAACCCACCTGAGCTACACGGGGCGTTTGTCTCAGGCGGGCCTTTTCAGCCCAGCATGTAAGGAAGTGCCAAGTGTTATATATCATTCTACTCGGAATCTCACGGGCTCGGCAGCTGACAACTGCGCAACATCTGGTTTTTGGAATTGAAAGAGATATTCACTGAAAAAGCGTTTCCAGAAATGACCCGTTTTTGAGGACAATTTCAGATGAGCTCATTTCCTGTGGTGACCACTGTATTCACAGTGACATCAGCAATTGGACAGACAACTGCGCAAGCCACAGTTCCTCAAGATTGGCGAGAAATTTTAAAGGACGCAAATCCCCCGTCTAAATTTAAAAAATTAGATTTCTCCCTGGTTTTCCCTTGAAATTTGCCGATCTTGGTGTCATATTGTAGGGAATTCCATGACAAAGATCGCTGACAACTGCGCAACATACAGTTCTGTGAACCTACCGAAATATTTAGCAAAAATCGAGCTGGGACATTTTCTACGCTAAGCTGAGCGCTGGTCGCGGCACGAAAGCAGGAAGCCGGCGCAAATCTCAGCTCCGGCGTTCCAGCTCCAAAGGAACGACCTTTTATTCGTTTTCTGAGCAATATTCAAACAGTTTCGGTTGAATCCATATTTGAAACAATTTTCACTGTCTATTATATGTCATTGTTCATTTGGGGAACCCTTCCTCAGCACTATCGGAGCTATGGTTGAGGAACAACCTTCACTTTTCGGCCCAGACAACCTTCACTTTTTTGACCCCTGTCTCACCCCTATCGCACGTATGCGTGCAGACCGCATCCGCAACGAGAAGATCCGTGAGCGGTTTGGTATCGCCCCGATTGCCGACAAACTTCGTGAGACTCGCCTTAGATGGTACGGCCACGTTCTGCGCGCCAACGAAGACACCATCTGCAAAGTAGGCCTTGATCTCGGAGTACCGGGAAAACGACCAAAAGGGCGACCGAAGCAACGGTGGCTTGACACACTGCACGCTGACCTGAAGCATGTGGGCGTCCATCCAAACGAGGCGCACGATAGAGTAAAATGGCGTCAAAAGATCAGGAAAGCGGACCCCGCCACCAAACGGGACTAACGCTAAAGAAGAAGAAGAACAATATTTCGAGAGCTGCAAAGCAAATTCCCCTGCGAAAATAGGTCCCAACCCAAAGAGTAATTTGAAATTGATGTATTCTGCAGAGAAAACGGCATGACAGAGTATGATGTCCACCTCATTTGACTTAATTGCTCTGTTACTACATACCTACTTATTACCCATTTCTCTGTCTATCTTACCCTGTTCCCTTCTACGTCACTTTATTGATCAAATCAAGGTATGCCGCCCAAATCCGAACGATTACAGAAGAAAACAGGAACTCAACAACAAAGTCACATCAGCTCTTCTGCCAAGATAAGTACACCCAATGAAAGGGAAAATTGCGTAGATTTCAGTAACTTGTCTTCCTCTGACCTCTTGAGCGCCATGCTTGCTACAATTTCCGATCCAATGGTAGAAAATATGTTGACGACGTTAGTTGCGAAGGTAAAGTCTGAAACGGCTCATAAATTTGAGGAAAAAAATGACAAACTGGAAGCCAATAAAAAAGAAGTGTTGTAATATCCCGTATCAGGTCTAAACGAAGCTCCTTCTAACTCCCAAGTTTCGTTACACCAGGTAGATCTGGAGGAGAAGATTTCCAAAATTTTATGTGCACTTGAGGTTGAGTGCAGACCTGTAGAACTCTATAGGATAGGATAAGCGACTTCTTCGTTTTGCAAGTTTTCCTGATGTGTACATTTGTATATGAATGACTGTGGCTGAGCGTAAAAAAAGAATATGAACTCCGGCAGGAAGCGCGACGATGGAACGCAGATAAACCTTACAAGGAGTGGGTTGTGTACAGAGGACAGTTGAGACTTGTTTCAAAACTCAACTCAACTCAGGGAAACTCCAAGTGAGGCATCATATCCTTCACTCTTTGAAATGTTTTTTGATGAATGCTCGTAGTTAACCAATTGCACCGCCTACACTTTTTCCTTTGCACCCAAAATCCAGACATTTTGTTCCTAACCGAATCGTGGCTTAACCCTAATATCATTGATTCCGAAATCGTGGGTAACACTCCTTATTCGCTACACAGACTTGCCCATAAAAATCAGAAAGGGGTGGGTTCTTCTGAAAAAAAACTTTTCTTTTTGCTGTCACTGAACAACATGAACTATCTGCCGATGTACTCTGCACTGATTCAATCACTCCCACCAAAATTCGATCAATTCTGATCTACAGGCCTCCAAAAACAATAGTGGAGAAGATGACAAACTCCTTGATTATCTTAGCTGTCTCTGCTCTATTACTGATCCTGTGGTTGTTCTCGCTGATTTAAACACTGATGTTGACTGGGTTAACCAAACGAGTGGAAACACTTCAGCTGGAAAGTTTTCAAGATTTTCCAGTAGTTGCGGGCTCGCATAACATGTGCTTTCCCCTACAAGGCTCAACTCCACATTCGATTCAATTTTTTTCTCTGAAGATATAATTCAAGAAGTCTCTCCTCTGGCTCCACTTGCTTCCTCTGACCACAACACTGTTAGTTTTCTCTTAAACATTCAAAATTCACCATCTACTGGATTTCCAATGCTAGACTACTTCAACACTGATTTCTCTAATCTGAACAGATATCTTGCAAGTATGGATTGGTGGTCTATTTTCGAAAATTATAGCACAGTTGACGAGAGAGGAGACGCGCCTTCTCTGTGTGAGGGGGCAACTCGTACGGGGCCCTTCGAAGTTTTTTCGCGAAATGAATCAGTTGAACGGAGATGTTGTTGAGATTTAACATTCTTAGTGGTTCTTTCTCACATCTAGAGCAAAACCTGGCGCACAAACATCTCATTGCTCTTCAAACTCCAAATTCAGAAGGGAAATTTCTACTGGGCTAAAACTAGCCGGTCTGAGGCAGGTATCCATTCCTGCACCGTCCTCTCAACAGTAATGGCTTCTCTTTACATGTCCTTGATATTTGTTGCCTTTGGAGCTCCATTCGATCCACCATAGAAGTCCAACAGTAGGAGTGGTCGGAGATTGTCGTCCTAGTCGAAATGGTGCCTCGCATTCCATGCGATAGAAAATGAGGAGTGGCGAGAATTGAGGAAATCGGTTAGCACACTCGTAAAGAGTGGATCAAGGGCTACAAAACGATCACTCATTCGCAATCGAACAAAGCCTGATTCCCAGTGAAAATCCAAGATGAAAAAACCGCACCAACACATTGCCCAACCTAATACATCAGTTTTGGTTGACAGCTGTAACCGGAAGTAAACAGATGAATTAGAAAAGGCTCAAGCATTGAGTACTTATTTTGCAGGAGTATTCAGCAGCTCTCCATCCTCGAAACATTTTTAAATACAACAATCTTTCCGCATTGGAAATAGACTTCACGAATTATACGCTTTTCCTGGCGATGTCCGAAAATACTTGAAAATGCTTACTTCATCAGTAAATGCAACATTTGATGGTATTCTCTTTCGTCCGCTAATTCATATTTTCATTGTGTCTTTGTTCTAGTACCTAAACTCTGGAAAGAATCAATTGTAACCGCTATCCCAAAGAAAGAGAAAGCTCGTTTAATCTCGGACTTCAGACCAATAAGCATCACCCCACCACCGGTAAGATCCTCGAAAGGATTATACGTTCTGAGCTTCTCTTCTGAGCTTTCTGGTTCCAAAAACATCATGCCATTCCTTTAGAGCAACATGGCTTTATATCTGGGGCCTCCACCACAAAATTACTACTTGATAGCCTTTACGATTGGATCACACCACTCAATGAAGGCAAGTCTCTTGATGTTATTTATTTTGACCTCTCAAAAACATTTGACGAAGTTAACCATCACATTTCGCTGTTAAAACTGAAAAATCTCGGGATAGATGGCAGTCTACTACGATGGATAGAATCATATCTGATTGAAAGACACTCCACGGTCAAAGTTGGTAACTCCTCTTCCTCTTAACTCTTTCTCTAAGAATTACCTCTGCCCTAGTGGTGTACTACAAGGTGGAGTGCTTTTTCCTTTACTCTTCCTTATCTACACTTTCGATCTACCATCCTTCCTCAAGGTCACCGCGGACATTTCGGTTAAGATGTTTGCTGATGACATCAAAATCTATGCTAGTTATAGCGTAGAAAACGCTGCAGTGATCCATTCAGTGTTGTCAGAATCTATTGAGCGCAAGGTTAAATTGTCTAATGATAATGGCTTGCCTTTGAATCTACAAAAAACCGCACTTTTCCATTTAGGGAAAATTCTCACTAAAGATTACATCGTTGATGGCCTACCCTGCAATGCAAGGAGGTGGTAAAGGACCTCGGAGTTCTCATCGATCATAAACTGAAGTTTTCTGAACATATTAAAGCCACTGTACCATACTGCTCCTAATCTTTGCAAAAAAGACGCGCCCGACGCGTTTTTGCGTCGCAAAGCGTCGCACGCGCATAACTCACTCCAGAATGGAGCTTTTGCGATAATGAAGACAGATTCTCACTCAGCGCGTTGCGACGAAGCTACTCATACCTCGCATCACCGTGTTTGGTTCTCGGAAAATTTTCAGCTGTCTTGAGGAGTTCTTGTATTGAGACATTCAGATGACGGAATAGCTGATGTTTTCTCAATGTCTCAGCTACTCTTTAACATAGCTGAAAAATTTGCGAGAACCAAATATGGTGATGCGGGGTATGAATAGCTTCGCCACAACGCCTTGAGTAAGAATCTCTCTTTAGAATAGCAAAATCTCGATTCTGGAGCGAGTTATGCGCGTGCGACGCTTTGCCACGCAAAAACGCGTCGGGCGCGTCCTTTTTGCAAAGATTAGGAGCAGTATTGTATCAAAAACCACAGAAACACCTTTCTTTATATTTCGCAATTTTAACACCTATGACCCAGTAATATCAGTCCGCCTTTGCAAATCTTATGTGCTGCCGCAACTAGAATACTGCTCCCAAGTTTGGAGCACTTATCTCAAAAAAACGGATAGAAAAACTTGAAAACGTTCGGAGAACGTTCACACGCATTCTGTTCTATAAGGCGTTTTCTGACTCAAATTATCCGTACTCGTTGCCGTCTTATGTCGAACGGCTCAGTGGTCTGAAGTTGCGCAGCTTGAGAAGTGGAAGACTGATAACTAACATCAGCTTTGCTTTCCAAAAAATACGACGTGAAATAAAACTCAGACCCAGCCAATACTAGTTTTTCAGACCTAGTGGCGGAAGGACTGGCAGTTTTGTTTTTCGTCATAGGACCGAAGGTTCTAGATACTGTTCTTGCTTTTCCATTACATTTTTCCTTGGACCTCGAAATGGCTAGAAGCTCTTCCCACTGAGTTACTGCGGTCAAGGACTGGTGCGGCCTTTACCGGGGCCCTGCGGAAGATCGATCTTCAGAACATACTTATGTTACAAGGAACATGATCTCTTGTCTATTATACCACATGTTTCAATTTTTATCGTGCACGTACACTCTCCCAGTTTTAACTGTGTGGGTGCAAGATTCCACTGCTAGCCCTCATTAAAGGCAGCACCCACGGAAATTTTCGTCCCTTAGATTTTGATCCCCTCATGATCCAATCGATTGTGGGGTCAATTTTGCAATAAGAGTACCAGTTAGAACTTTCCCAATAATGAGTAATGACAGGTAAAACCTGGATCAACAGGATCAGTAGGCAGTAAGTTTTACGAGTTTTCATGCTAATACCGCGCTCCAAAATCATTCTTGGAGCGCGAAAAATGGCAACTATCAGCTGATTGGGCAGTGATTGCAACTGGGAGTCCTTTATATCAACGTTTTCTTACCTCATTTCGACTACAATTTCATTTTTATCCTCAACTTTCCAATATTTACTGCCTTCCCACCTATTACTGATCTCTACAAACCCTTTTTCTCACTCAGAACATCCAATTTTTCGAATATTGCGCGTATCTAAATTATTTAGCTTCAAAAATTACCGTATGGTATTGTTCTTTTCCCTAGTCATGTTTTTATTATGAATATCCCATATTCTTTCTCTTTGTGCTCTTTCTTTTTCAAAAAAAAAAAAACTGCTTTACCAGCCAAATATCCGATAGCGCTAAGAAAAAAGGTGGCAATGATGGTTGCGTTATCGACTTTTTTGTTCGACCCCATAGGTGTAACTCGACCGCCATTCTCTAACCTACCAACAATGAAGCACCCAAAAAACTTTTTTGCATGAGTTTTGGTTGGATTGGGGACTTCAGCAATACTCCTCATGCTCAAAAATGTAATTTTGCGCTACAATTTCGGAAACCGAATTTTCCGTGGGTGCTGCCTTTAAAGGTTGTTTCCCTTCTCAAACTGCGGCGGATAGTCGTTCAAGGAGAACGAAGGTTGGTGAACCCTCTTCCTTGAGGTCCTCCCGTTCCGTTCGCCCAGGGTCCCGGTAGAATTGGTTCTTCACGGGTTAAGTTGGCAGTCCAACCCCTGGTAACAGTGGTCCATCATTGCGTTCAGGATATGGGAACAGGATCTGGGAGTGTACTTTTTGACCTCCTGGAGAAGGAGAATGACCTGTTGATCCGTCACGGAATGAGACAAATCTTACTCGTATTACTAGGGTGAGCGCGGATGAAGAATCCCACCTATATATCAGTGTTTTTTTTTTTGTTGTTTATTTGGTGCACCACGAGCGTATGAATGATTAAATAAATAAATAAATAAATAAATAAATAAATAATGCGGAATAAATTCTGGCTTACCATGCACAGTACAGTGCACCCTTGGCAATTGAGCTCAACTTTTTTATCGTCATAACCTCCACGACTACATTGAGCAAACTCAACGGTATGTGGCAATTTTTTTCAAGTCTGGTTAGACAATTAAAATGAAGCAATACCGAAGGGAAGATATTTTGCACTTCCTCAGCCACAGTTGATTACACGATGCACGATTTGCCTATCCTAAGGAGAATCTGAATGGATCTATTCGAGCCTTTCCAGTTCAACCAGAATGCAACTGCCAGTTATCAAGAACATGTTTTGTGGCGCGACATTCCATTTTTTGCTGTGGCCTGCCCTGCGTCTTTACAGCTTGCACAGATGGCAGCAACACGTTACAGTGTGACAGCTCTCCGTAAACACTCAAAATTGTTGTTTTCACAGTTTCTGCCGCTCTTCTTCGCCCAAAAAAGCGTCATACACAAAGCAAACATCCCTGCGTGCGTCGTTAGCGAACAACCAACATTTTGACGAGTTGTCGCCGTTTCGTGATTTGATGTATCCAACAAATTCCAAGCATTTTTTGCGGTACTTAGCGCGTAACGGTTTAAGTTCATGGTTGGAGAGAATCGCCACTAAACGAGGAAGTTTTCGGGTTCCGCGCTGCGCACTCATTTACGACTCTCGTAGTAGTAAATGCAGATGGACCACATTCCAAAGAAGAAGACGTCAAAGAACAACTTCGACAAGTTAAATCAGCCAGTTTTTAAGTGATGGCAGTGGACAAGTTACCGATAGAGTGATTTCTTCCACAGAAAGGTAATTTGTTTTCAGGCCTTTTTGGAGTTGTTTAGATAAGAAATCTAGAATTCCTTCCTTGATGCGCTCAGAAATCACAAATGATCATGCACTTTGCGTGTTTTTCTCGGCTGACCCAATTCCAGTCGATGTTTTGCAACTGAACAGCGAATGTTTGCAATTGCTGACATGAGCGAACACAGATCACTTCACTGTTTCCTTACTGTAAAGGCAGTACCCTTTTTCAGCATTACTTGTGAGATATTATCTGAACGAGGTAAAATCTGCATGTTTTTCACTCATAGTACCTCAATACATCACCGGCTAGAGTCTGCAGTGCATTTTCGGAACGAGTTTTGCAGCGATTTATACTTCGGATAATATTTTTAGTGGTATCTTTGGATTGTCTGCATGTTTTTATGAGGGCATCAATCCTGAGATGTTAACTATCAATAGAAACTTGGTGGTTCAGGATAAAACAAGAATTTCGAGCATAGTACTCTGGTGAATTTGTGAGTTCTCCCGTATCCCAACACTAGGACTTAATTGCCAAAATCAGAAGAAGACTTTGAAGGAACTTCGAGGTTAATGAAACCTCATCAAGTCTTCATGGAGTTCCTCTGAGTGACTTGATAGCGTCAAAAGAAGAGCATCGGATTAATGAGGTTTTATAACACAATAACAATATATATCACTGATAGTACGAAGTAGAAAAATAAAGCATTAATAATATAAGGTTGTTGCGAAATTAACTGCCGAAATAGACAGCCCAGTTCAAACTTTGTTCAACTCTGTTCAAACTCAACTTTATTTATCAAAATAAAATCCTCCAGATTCTACACATCTCTGCCAACGATCCGGTAATTCATTTATACCTTCACAATAGAAACTGAGATCACAAGATTTTAAGAACTCTTGGAAGGCAGTTTCAACATGCTCCAAATCAGGAAACTGCTGCTGACGCAGGTTTGCTTGAGAGCCCGGAGAAAGTGGTAGTAGGTAGGGGAGAGGTCTGGAGAGTAAGGTGGGTGAGGGAGAACCTCGATACCTAACTGCGTCAGTTTTCGCCGGGTGAGTTTTGAAGTGTGAGGCCTAGCGTCATCTTGGGGCAGGAGAGGACCACCTCTGTTTACCACTGCCGGCCACATTTGTCGCAACTTTTCATACGTCAGGTTTAAATCACAACAGTAAGACTCTGATGTAACAGCCTGACCAGGTTGCAGAAGGATAACACCCTTACAACACCACCAAACTGTCAACATAACCTTTCTAGGGTGAAGATCTGGTTTAGGGAAGCTTGGAGGGGTAGAGAACTTGTCTACCCATACATAACCACGTTTCTTATTATCGAAAAGGGGCCATTTTTCATATGCAGTTATTAAACGTTCAAGAAATGGCTTGTTTTTCTGGCGAACGAGGTTAGAACAGATCTCGTAGCGGGTGGATTGCTGGTCATCGGTGAGATCATGGGGTGTCCACTTTTGCATTTTTCTCACCATGCCAATGAAGGCCAAATGATTTGAAGCTGTAGCATAGTGAACCCCCAGGCCTGCCGCCAACGTACGAATAGTAGTATCGAGTTTCGTCTCCACCGCTGCTCTCAGTGCTTGATCGTCCAGCGGCATCCTTCGACCACGACCGGGTTTATGTTCGAGATCAAAATCGCCGGAAGAGAATTTTGCGAACCAGCACCTCACTGTCCTTTCGGAAGGAGAGTCCGTGCAAAAAGCAAGCGCTATATTACGGGCTGATTCCGCTGCAGAATGGCTGAGTTTGAACTCGTACAACATGATCACTCGAAAATCGCGTCGGCTCACCATTTTTCGCGACCCTACAAAAAAGTCCAGGGAAGAGCTAGTCAGATTATTGAAGAAGCATCTGAAAGAGCAGAACAAATCCTACCAGAAGCTGGCACAAATTGGCTTGACGTTGTTGAATTGGGCAAGGAAAAAGTTTTTTTTTTTCAAGCATACCGTGAAACGGCAATTATTTTCGCAACAACCTAATACAAAGCCTCCTTCGTATTTGCTTCCATTACGCTGCCTATCTGCATCTAATCCTTCAGGATGTTGCCCTGAGTTTGTTTTGAATGAATCTGAGCAATCGGAAGCGTAGGGTTTCGCTATCAGGAAGGACAACAGCTCAGCTCCTCAACACTGTAAGAATCCATGGAAAGTGGAGTGCCCGGTCGATGAATTTTTCCCAAATGCGCTACCCCTTCGACTATAAATCGGATCTGTTGGAACTTTTGAGCCAATAAACGATCTCTCTATGGCGAGTCAGCACTTCATCCTCCATTGAGGGGATTCTTGAACGTTCCCGGAATGGTACGAAACTACCCGCCCTTCTGAAGTGGACGAGTTTTCCATGTAAAGATGATGAACCGTATCCAATCTGCTCGTTTCACTCAGCATTGGCGAGCACACAAGGATAAATTTGGTTTTGCTGGGGGAACATTGTCCAGTTTGAAAGGGCGTCATACTTAAAATCTTCCCAGAAATGTTCATGAATCCCACAGCAGGACGAGTCCAGTTAATAGCAGAAATGGCTTAATGTCAGTCCACTTAATCGCAGAAAAAAACTAGGAATAAATGGCTTCGTTTGTACGGGTATAGGATGGAATCAGTGACGCGCATTAGGCAATAGCCCTCCAGATCACTGCACTGAGAAGCAAATTTCTTTATTTTTCTTTGAATTTTTATTCATTTGAATACAACGTATCTATAAGACACTTGCTGAAAAAAAGGAAAAGATTGGAGATTTCCCAAATACGTGACTAAAAGACAAATCAGATCAAAATTTTCTCGCACAGAACTATCGGATTGTTCACTCCATTGCTGAGGGACTGTGTGCTGAACATGTCTGTTAGCAGATTTAAACTATACCTTGACCACCTGCTGAAGGCAAAACACTAGATTCTTCTCTGTTTACGTATTTTCTTTTGAATGTCCTTACTGATACGCGTACTAATCTGTATTACTTGTATTGTTCGCGTGACATTGGTCCACGCTTCGAAATGAATAAATAAATAAATAAATAAATAAATAAATAAATAAATAAATAAATAAATAAATAAATAAATAAATAAATAAATAAATAAATAAATAAATATGAAACTGTGCTGCTCAGATCACAAATCTGGATTGAAGTTGAAAGGCCTAAATCTTACCGACTGCTAGGCGTTCCAAAGGGTTTCCTAAGTGTGTCCCGAAAGGAGCACGCCGGTATTTTTCTTATCAAAGGCACACTACTCACTGGAGGCTTCAGAGAGGCTATTCTGGAACAACCCTATCACTCATCCTTCTCATGAAGAACGTGTCGGAAACTTTCAAATTCTGACAAGATGTGTGCGGCGAACTGTTGTGATATTATCTGTATTAGGGTGTAAAACTATGGATGCGCGTTTTCGCGTGGAACGGAATTTATTACAAGAAACCACAGCAGAGCTCCCCAATCAAAATTGTGTCCATAGTTAATCTCAACTATCCTTCATCGTCCTCCATACAGGATATGAGGTTCCTTCTTGAAGAAGTCACTGCGCTGTGAATCGGAACAGGCGCCTACCCGAACCCCCACTTTTTTCGCGGTTTTTGCATTTTTTCTTTGTGAGGAATGCATCCTAGACAGAAATAAGTAGTGGTCTGATAGTGGCAAGTCTTAGCTACGTGGCGGCTGAGACAGGACTTCCCATCCTATTTCTTCAAATTTTTGTTGGACATTTTTCGTCGCCTTTGGATGGGCCGGGTTTTGAAAAATTTCTAGTGGTCGTTGGTTTGAGCAGATGATGCTGAACTGGCTGGCCTACGTGGCCCAATTGTCGTAGGCAGAGGTCTGCCGTAACTGTCTGTATGAAATTCAGTCTCCCCATTGGACCACTGATTTCATATTATACCGTGAAGACAACCCTTTCTTCAATACGTGGGTAACCATGTTTGGAGCCTTATGGCGTTGCTCTCTTTTGTTGCCCCGCAGCTGTTTTTTGCGAGTGCTTTCGCAATATGCCCCTCTCTGAGCAGGTACTGAACACGGTTCGAGAAACTTGTTATTCAGGGTAGTACATCGAAGAACTCGTTTGATGGCGGTTTTCACCACAATTCCGCAACTCCAGTTGGCAGCCTTTCAAATTTTTTTTAAAAATCAAAAATTGAGGTTTGCCAGACACATTGCCAGTGAATGCGCAAAGATTTGCTCGTCAAGATACTCTGAATTACGGAGCATATGCCTCCAATAGTACTCCGATAGAGATGGAAAAGTGTGCGCGCATTTATAGTTTTACACCCTATTAAAAAACTGTACCATTATTGCAATGCATGGACTAACACGGTCATCTTTCGAAGCCTCAGAGACAGTGTTTCTCCTTGCGGTAGTTTTCGAGATATTCAGATGAAATAATTTCGACACGGATCTGCGATCACAGTAGAGAAGGCATTGGTATTAGTAAAGTTTACTTATACAAAACTGGTACAAGTACGGGGTTAGGACCACGCCGGCAGTACCCGAAGGAGGTGGCCTCCTCAAAAGCTTTGGGTTTCAAATTTTACGGATTTTACGGATAGTTTCAATGGGGCTCGGTTCACGATGGTAGCAGTGGAGCTACAGATTCTTAGGCGGCTATTTGATACATTGGGATGCCCCTCTACTACAGCAAATCATTGAAAGAGTGTCTACTGGAAGGGGTACAGATATCACAACTGCACGATTTTCCCTATGATTCATTGGCATATGACGAATTTCTAGCCAGAACATGTTTACTGTCCACAGACGCCATTCTTTGCAAGGTTTTCTTACTGTGTTTACGGCCGTATTTTGCATGCACCGTCGCGATTGTCACGAATCTTGGACAAATGCACGTTGATTCATGCACTTGTACACCCTGTTGCTATCAAATATACTAGTATTATACGACAGAAACAGCAATTTTCAAATACATCTCCACATGAATGGCTCTACTGGCCACTAAAAAACCGAGGATTTTACCTTCTAAGGGTTTCAATGCGCAGTTCAAGGAGCAGAGATTGAAATTCAAATTACCTACATATTAACGTACAAATCTTTCCAGTAGAGGTGGAGTGGCAATGAAATTCCGAGAGGGAAGTTTTTTTCAGTCGGCAGTAAAACAAAGTTCAGTTGTGGATAAAATAGCCGATTTGGAGCCGTCCGAACGATCTACTAATGTACAGTTCGGAAGATGAACGACCCTGCACGGGTCGTAAAGTACAAGGCGAGGAGCATACCTCTGCCAGAAATACCAATGAACAGTGAGGTCGTCATGGACCTCGTGGATACTGAACGAGGACCCCATAAGCAATGATGATGAAATTTTTTGTTCAATTACACTCAATGCACACAGAAAGGTAAGAATTGTTAAAGGAAAAAAAAGCTTTCAGCTCATGCAGTTTACAGATTAGTAATGTGAAAACGGTTCGATAGTGGATTTTTTGGCCATTCAGCTTCGAAGGAGGGGTCAATTCAATGTGTTTATGCTAGCCCCATTAGTAGTTTTCGTTAAGTGCACTATTCTTGTATTAAACTGTATATATCCTAATTTTGCTCCTGCACTCATCAGAAAGTCAAAGAAAGCCCATAATGCACCGCTTGTGGGGGTTTTTACCCTCATCGAACAACTGCTACTTTGAACGCCAGGAACACAATAACTTTCAAGAGAAACGCAAATGGACTAGAGAATAGACTTTCAATGAAAGGATACCTAGCGCCAAAGAAAAATTAAGAAATGAATCAAACCAAATGCAACCGTGACCAAGACGCATATCATACACACATACATATATTACGCAAAAATTGACTTAGGCAACTGATTGGGCTAGCACACAGCATCGTTTCCTTCTGGAACTCTCTGAAGAGAATAAAGAGAATAGACTCGGCTGAGGGAGCTCAACTATCTAACAACGAACAATGTACTCACCTTTACGCATCAAGTTACATATAGACTTTCCAAAAAAATACTTGCCTCCCGTTACACTGCGCGTCGACTGAGCCACGTCGCAGCACGTATGATAATGCATAGGAGGCGCGGCGCAGCTTAGCAGACTGGCGGTGGATGCCGGAGGCAAGTATCTTTTGGAACGGTCGTTGCTGGAGATCGAGATAGAGGTTTAAAACCAAAATAGCCTGAATCCAATAATTCTTCGGGAGGTGCACCGTCAAAGGCATCCGTATTCTCACACAACCAAAACCGTCCTTCCTGTGGAATTTAGCAAGATTGATTATAGCGTTCGCTCTCATCACAGTGCTAAGCTTAGATTACAAACGAATTTGACAGAGCAAAGCTACCGTGGATGTTGATATTGAATGCAGCATCCACGGAAACTTTCGTTCCACTGATTTTTCATCGAAGACAACATCTGCAGAAACATCGCTCATCATATTTTCGTATGTACGTATATTCGAAGACTTTGGCAAGGCTCGAATAGTTCTTATACAATAATAGTAGCCCTCTGTTCAGCCTGCTAGCAAGCATGTTTTCGTGATGGCCGAAAGAGGCTTTACAGCTTCATCATTACGCTAGCATCTCTAATGTAGATTATACATATACGTACTTATGTCTTATGTAGTACGTATGTCCTCTGAAACAGTTTCAATAATGTATAATAATTACCGGACTGCATCCGACAATATGGTGAATCGAACAAAAAATCGAGGTAGATATCAAAATGTCGAGTCACTCCCAGGATGGAAGGTAACTTTCCCTTTGACATCGGGAAGCACAAATCTCACAAGCGTAATATCGCCAAATTTAGCCTCTAGGATTTGTTTTGAAAAAAAAACGTTTAAGTGAAGTGCTTCCTTATTCCAATCCACTTTACCCTAGATTGAATTATTACTAAATTATCCATTAAACGAACATTGAATGACTAAATTATTCATTAAACCAACATTAGAGCAACGCTTCTTTGTAAGTCGGGCAGGGTTTGAATTTATCAAAATTAGTAAAAAAACGAACTAATCCCCCAAAATTAAATTTAAAATTAAGTTTATACTCATGCTGGGCAACGTGCAGTAATCTTATGACCCATTTAAACCATCTTTTTACTCTAGAAGGTGTCTGCCTTACCCAGGTTAATTGGACGTTGTCTTCTAGTTTGTTTTTGTTTGCTGCTCTATCTTCACATGGGTTTACCATGTGACAAACATACATCTAATTTGGTTTCGTTTTCGTTTCGCTCGATTTTTCTGTCGGAATCAGGGGAAATTTTATTCAGAGAGAATCTTAATATTTTTTAATAATCTTGATCTTTAATCTTAATAAGTCCCGAAAGCCTAATTTAGCCCCACTGAACAGTTGAACCAAGCTCTGTACGTTCTTCAACGAAGTATCCGATTTGTTTTTCTAACATCAGGAACAAATTCGACAGCGACACATTCCACCAACAGAGGAATGCGCAAATCAGCACGTGTTTTACTGCAAAACAAGGCCAAATCGGTTGCGCTGGACATTCTTGGTTTACCTTGGCTAAGAAAAACTCGGGCTAAGGTCTGAGATAGATGCAAGAAAGGAATGTGGGTCCGCACAGACCTTCACGTTGTTGTCATGACATGTCATGGTGAATTATTCGAATCCAAAGTGTTTTCTTGGCGGTGCACTTGGAAAATGTTTTCAACTCGGAGAAATGGACAGGTTTCTGAAGTGGCTGGTCACTGATGGATTTTCTGCGGAATACCCGGGTTGTCAGTGATTGATAATCATTTAAGAACTTCCTTTGATTATCTGTAGCCTTGCTTGGATCAAAGGGCGAAGCTCTTCACAGCGCGATATTGAACTGGACGAACAGTGGCCAAAGTGCACCAAGAAATGTAACATAAATCAAGGAGTTGGAAATGATTCCTGGATCATCGAAGACAGGTTCTGTAACACAGTCTGTGGTGTCATTATTTTTCTTTATCGATAATTTTCCGGTTCTTAAACATTGAACGATTCTGAGGATGATGTATCGTAGAGAAAGAAAATAGCACGTAAAAAGGAAAGGAAGGCTACAAGTTGATGTGAAAAAGAATCGTCATGCCTCCTGTTTTATGGTTGAATAACTGTGAAAATGTGTCTTTTTGCCTTAGGCTATAAACTTCACAGCCGTTCGTACTGTCTCTTTTGTACACTCATTTTCTGCGAAATGTCTCTTCAGAATCGTGCACTCTCTCCTCATCTTAATTTTCTAGATAACTCAAGTAAAAACGGAGATAAACTATGCCATACTCGGAGGATCTCTCGCCAATAGGATGTAAAGCCTAGGCCTCTATAAAAAAGCTTCGAAAAATTCTTTTGCAGAGACAATGGGAGTTCATATCGCAGAAGTGATATGAACTCCAGTGGTGCATAATACGTATGAGATTAAGAGGCAGAAATCTTGAGCATTGCTCCAACGCTTGGGTACTCAGAACAGTCAGAACGAGTTGATCGCGTCTGAAACCTGCTCGACCCACAAACTTGTCAACAACTTGCCTTCCTGCCTTTTATTGCCGGCAAGTTGTCGGCCTAAAGCTCGTCAACACCATACAGAGCCAACAGTTGAGCACTTTGCAAGTTAAGTCAAGATTTTTCTGTCTCTGAGCTTCATGACTTGATTATTCCTTGACTGCTTCATGTGCTTTTTGAAGAGTCCTTGTTTTTGTATCTTTACTGGCTAGCTTTCGGCGATAACGCCTTTTTCAAACTTTGCAAGTTGTTAACAACCTTTGAGACAACAACTTGCCTACGAGAAAAGGCGAAAGCAAGCTGCAAACAAGCTTTGGTTTGAATAAGCTTCAAATACGGTCAGATAAGTTGTAAAGAAGCAGAACCTGGTTCAAACTACTCAGGCCGGCTGCGAAGGGTTATAGATGGGCACCCTTGCTTGAAAGCGATCCAAATCAAGGAGCATTTTTCTCGCAAGAAGAAATTGGAAGGTAGACCGAGATACTGGTCAGGAAGTGGCAACCCAGAAGAACAGGAATTTAGGGTTACCAGAGTTCAGGAAGGTCTTGGTGGGTTGAGGCAGAACTTTTTATTCCAAAGAGTGAAAAACTAGCATGATAGAAATGATTCATAGAGCAAATTTTTTCGTTTTCTTGTTTTTCTCCGGTGGTCTCAACCATTCGCTCAGCCAGACCCGACCATTGTACACGTACTTGATTTATTATTGGAGATTGCATCATTGTGAATGTTCTCCCAAAAATATTTATTTCGCCATTGTTGGAAGTCAAGTATGTACGTACGTACGTAGTCCCCAGAATGGGAACTTCGGTGGCAAACTTCAGTATTCAGTACACTCCGAACAAAAGAATTAGTCACTAAACTTTCTGAAAGATTCACATTGCCACAGAAACGTTTTTTTTATTGCTGGTTGGCAGAAGTTCACCGAATAGTGGTGTGAGCAGAGTTCATCGAACGGGAGCGGCTTTTTATTATACATACTGTGCCGAAATGGCACAGTACAGAAAAAAAACAACCAAATTGCATCATCAAATTCGGCAAATATGTATTACAATGATATTTACTGCACGTCAATAAATTGTTGGAAATTGCATCATATCGAGAATGATCTTCTAAAAAATGAATAAATGGTTCGGACATGCGTTTCAGACTACATAACGACAAGTGGATGGAAATCACACGACTTTTTTCTCTCATTATGGTCCTTCGAACAACAAATAACCCAGTCCATTATATGTATGCTTTAGCAACATTTCCTCAAGATCTGCTTAGACACAACCAGACTATGTAGATGTTCGATAGGATAAGACTAAACAGAGTGAACGTAAGATGCCCTGTCAAAAAGAATAAACCCAAAAAATAACATGAAGGGGAAGAATAGGAAAAGGTAGAAGAATGAGAGCGGGAGGTAGAAGAGGTGGAAGATGGATAGGAGGAGGAAACGAAAGGGGTGGAGCGAGTACATGGAGATCGAGAAGGAGGAAGAAGACAATGGTGATGAAGGTGATAATAATATTTTTTGTGATCTCTCCGACTTTATCACTCCTTTTTCACACTTAGGCCTTCACGTTTCTGTCCATTAAGATTTGTCAAACCACTTGAAATGATCACTTTCCACTCTTTCATAAAAGATGCAGAACAAATAAAGGATACAGAGTGAAGAACAAGAGGAAGCAAGAGAGAGAGGACACGAATACACGTTTGGATCATATCATCCTAGGAACTGCATAATGCTCGGTAACAACATTCAGAAAAACTATGCTAGGTGATTATTATGTGCACCTTAGTAGTAGATTTCCATCGAACATGCGAACAACGGATTTCCTGAGTTACCACGCTTGCTGGTTGTTTCTACCTTTACTGGTTCGAATGTCTTCAGGAGTTCCTCAAGAGCTATCTACAGGCAATTCCCACCCGCACGCGCAGCGTCAGCCAGTTGTGTCTTTTTGAACTTGGTTAAAAACAGTCAAAGTGGTTCACAAGGTGCGCTAGCTCATTGCAGCCCCTTATTAGTCATCTTAGGTCAAATCTGACCTTTCTTTTTTGGGAAAAGTTAGGGAAAAGCGGTTCTCTTTACACCGTCATACAAGAGTCTGACGCGCGAGTGGTGAGGGTCCGATAACCCTAAAAAGCACCACCTCACCTCAGAATCCTTTCTGAGATTTTTCCATAAAAAGGATCTCCAGGAGATCCTCATCAGAACGGCAGAGGTGATTCCGTGCAAAAATGATGAAAATACCCTTTTCAAGCTCCAACTTTAGTAGGTTTTGTGGGCGGAATCAGACCGGACTGCGGGATTTTCGCCCGCCCAGTCACTTGCTGTTCAAAAATGGAGCACATTCCCTATCCCGTCAGCAAATGGATGAGGAAATCTCATGAGGAACACGAATTTCCATAGAAGGTACGCTCCGCTGAATTTTTCAAAAAGCGATTTGGCCCCGCCCACGGCTCCGCCCCGAGGCTCCCCAATAATTTGGGATCAAAATCGGGTTTTTCGGCAGTTTTGCACGAAATCACAAATCATTGTAATAAGCTACTCCTTGAGATTCCTGGAGGTATGAAAACCTCAAAAATGATTTCGATGTGGGGCGGTGCTTCTAACGTTGCCACTTCCAATCCCAATTCTGCTCCACATGTTATTGTGAATGCGTACCCCAATGCAGTAACAAATAAATAAGAAAATAATCAAAAAATAAATGTTCTAGTGAACAAATTGGGGAACTACCAGAGTGCATGGCATCGAATTTATTAATTCAAGCAACAGCGGATTCATGAATATCGTGAATTTCTCAAATTACTCACTTGCGTACCACTTTATAGCGATTGGCGAGCGCCTGGGCTGGCATGCATCATTGAGATTACCAGGATAAGCGTGATGACACCATGTAGATTTATCCATCGTTAGCGTGAACGTCAACGCGTTTACCCTGGGTAATCTTAACGATGCATCAAGGCCCTGGTAATAATCATCGCTACCGGTATCTGTGAAAGCAACTGCTGGCGTAAAGGTGACAGCTCAGTGGTCCTCATCAATCTCATCCAAACGTCACGGACAGTTAAAAATAACGTCAACGAACTCCACGCAGCGATATGTTCTCTCCACAACTTGTCAAAGTGATTACTACGGCCTTCAGTCGCTGTCATACTTCCTTATTACCCTACACACTTGACGCTGGCGACAGAATAACAAAACATTCCGCCACATTCTCGTAAACACCTGCTATTCATAGCAAATAGGGGTCAAGTTGTTGCAGTGGGCGTAAAAATAAGTGAAATTTCCAAGAAAAACCTTTGTTGGCACATGAAACAAGGAACAATGTGCACTATGTACATTAATGCGACAAATCCTGAGAACAACTGGAAGCAAGTGAACATCTATGAACACACCTATTTACAATGGTACGACGCGATATATTACAACATAGGATATATACAAGTAAACCCGCCTAGGTGAGATTTGAACTCTGTTAGTACAAGCTACAATATTGTTTTTAGACAGATGAGAAAAATAAAAATGAAAATTCCTCTATAGAGCAAAAAAATCGATTAGGCGGGATAACCAATCTTATACCCATGCGTTTTCTTCATCTCTTTGACAAAGCTGGCCGAGCAGTCGCAGCAGATCGAGCACAGCATGCCCATCGGGTAGCCCTTGTTGTCGGTGCAGCCGTTCAGCGGGACAAAGGTCTGGTGGCAGGCTTTGCCGGCGGTGGCCGGTGGGTCGACGGAGAAGGTGCCGTCGTTGGGTAGAGGTCCAGTGCAGCCTTGCATGGTGCACTTAGGGGTGGAAACCTGCAAAAAGTACGGGTTAAATCAGCTGGAGTAGGAATGACAGTGTAAGTATAAATTACCTTCTCAAAATTCCCCCCGTCAAGATAGGTGGCGGCCGGGTTCACCACGGGACCACCACCCTCGCCGAAGTTGAAGAACTCGAAATCGATAGGAGTCGTGGATTCCTCCTGCTCACCCGAGACCACGGATCCCGTGAGCTTAGGGGCGACTCCTGGCTGAGGCTGCAGGAACTCCATATCCCTAGGCCCGGGTAGAACGTCAGGGATAGGCCTGTCCTCGTCGAACAGGCGCTGCTGCTTGAGCCGCTTTTGCATCGGCATTTTCTCGGTCTTTTTCGGCTGGACAGCTGCTACGCCGTCCACGTCCATGTGGAAGATTCGGCCCGCGTTTTCGTCACCGTTAAAGGAGAAAAACGGATCGGCCGGACGAACAGGCGTCTGCTTCAAATCAGACGTTGAAGGAACTGGAAAAGCAACAGCTGATCGAGGCAGACAGTGGAGAAATGGCAGAAATAAAAGGAATCAAGTCAACGGCTCACCATCAAAAGGGTCTCTAATCACAGGCGATGCGCTACAGAGCGCGACAAATGTGAGCAGGGCTGCGATGAGCATATTCGTAGAAGTCCTGGAAGTGACTTGGTAGATGATCCAGCGCCTGCGCGCTTTTATAGTCGCCTCGCCCCACGAGGGCGGGGCTGGCGCCGAGGCGCGTGAGAACCACGGGCGATGGCGGGGCGGTCGCGGGTGTTTTGTTATCCAATCTTGTTTCTCTCAACCTAGCGATCATTTCGGCTCGCTCGTACATTGATTGTGTGAAGTGAGTGAGCGGTTGGTGATGGCCACAAGCATTCTTGGCCGGTCAAGGTCGTCCAGGGCGCTGTCACAGGTCTGGAGGTGTACATTCTTGGTCCTAGCTATGGTTTTGCGCCTTTTTGCTGGTTTCTTGGAGTCCTTCAAGTTTCCATTTGGATGGGTCAGCCCAGCAGACACCGCTGCATTCCAACGCTTCTTGCGCTTACGCTGCGTCATGAATTTGCCCTTTCGCCGTCTTGTGTCGAATTTCGAGCCCAAGATACGAATCTCTCCAACTCGCATTAACATTCCATCGATCTCGTCGTCGTCGTCGTCGTCGCAAAGTCCTCGCATTCCGTACTTCTTCGGTGCACTCTTGTTTTCCAAACGAATCGCCCGACCCCACGTCTCCCCCGTCTTCGCTATGTTTCTGTGCTGTGCACGTTGTCGCAGATCTCGACGAGGTGACGTCGGCTCGTCCTTTTGAACGTCAATCAACAACGCGACCTGCACCCTCTTCTCATCTAAGAAGATGATCAGAACAAAACGAGATTCGATGTAATTGCTCGCACAAAAACAACAAAATTCCATGGTTCATCAACCTATTCAGCCGCTTTGATAGGTCAAATGAATTTTATCTACCCTCCTTATGGGGTAATAAAGAGATGTGAATGATTCAAACCTGTACAATGAACAGGTTCCGAGCAAAAAATGGGGTTGTTGTACTGGCTGGTCGCAGTTTGAGTTTTTTTTTAATTGAAGGTATTACTCAGGTATTGTCTGGGTACAATGGGTACATTTACAGTCCTCCTCGAAAAGATGGACTACCTCCGTGCTCGGTTGCATAGCGTCACGACCGCAGCGTCGTGGTGGGACCTACATGACCCTCTCATTTGGAGCATGCTTTTACCGCATGTTTGATTTGTTTCCCGACGCGATCCCACGGCAACGAAATCCATCTATTTTTTGTTAGGTAGGTTTCCCTGAGGAGCGATCCATCATTTAGGTTACCCAGGGTAAACGTGTTAGCACCACCTAGGTTCATCCATCGTTTGCATGAGCGACAACGCGTTTACCCTGGGTAATCTCAACAATCCAGACCCCGTACCAAAGTATGATCTCCTCTTTATCCTTGATGTACGTACATTGGTTCATATCCGGGCTCCTGTTGGAGGAGTGCTCTATCCCTGCTCTGTTTATTCTGAACGGGAGGTTTTCCTCAGATTTTCGTAAGGAATTGTGAGCAGTGCTATAGTGAGAAAAGCGATTTTGGCTGGAAATCACCGATTTCGCCCAAATTTTGCCCACCTTTTAGGCACCGGACACACGACCCCGGTCCTTCTGAAGATGCACAAATTATGAGGAGATCAGCCAAGCCGGGGTTCATGAGTTCTCTCGGGAAGGTAATGATCTGCTCGAATTTCCAAACTGGACGGGCTTTACAGGCAAAAAAAAACTTATACCTTCCAAGCAAGTCGTCTCAGCCAGTGGTGACAAGTGGTGGTAAAGATAGAAAAGTACATTGCTGGAAAGTTCTTTATACTTTAGATGAGGAGGACACCTTACGGGGAACGATGATGAATGTTCAGAACCCCAAGAACAAGTTATCTGATCGCATCTGAAACTTTCTCGACTCAAAGCTTGTTGACAACTTGCTTTTGCTTTTTTATTTGTGACAAGTTGTCGGGCGAAGCTTGTCGACAACTTGCAAAGGCAAAGGCCGACCACTTTCTAAGTTTTCGACAGGACTTGAGCCGACAACTTGTCAAAAAGTAACTGCGAAAGCAACTTGCAAACAAGCTTTGGGTCGAGCAAGTTTCATATGCGGTCAGACAACTCATTCTGAGGGCGCTGAGTCTCATTACAGGGTCTATTCGACTATCAACAGAATCTTTGGGATTCTGTAATTTGCGCGGATCTTTGTAGGAACTCACAAGGAAAGCCGCATATGTACATATATTCATCAATTTGCTGAGGCATACCTGGTTCTTCAAAAAATTTCCAGTCAAATTTGAATTTAGTTAAAATTTCACACAGCTATATACGTAGGTAGTTAGAGTAGACAGATCTATTTCTCCTATATGTACCAAATCCAGCTTCCTTCTTGACTTAGCCTGAACAAAAACAAGTTCGATACCATCTATGAAGTGGGAGTCAACCCTTCCCCTATAAGTGCAAACTAGTATTGCCAACAGACATATGAAAATCGTTCAGAAAACAACCGGAAAAGGGAATTCTCATCCTCATCGATTATTGCTGAGTGTTCGTTTCTCGGAACGATTATGCAAAAAATGCTATAGACGGACATAGAGTTGTTTGTGTGCTATCACGTGCTGCCATTGAACGGGAAATTGGTTTCGGATAGAGTTCAGAAACAAGTAGACACATAAATAAAAACAGATGGTCGACGCATGGGAGTGGGGAGGCCGTAGGAAGAAAAAATGGGGAACTCCGATGAGAAAAGGACCATGGCGGCCGTGATTCCTCTAATATGGCCATTTAAAAGCTAATTTCAGACTGAAACAGTCAAAAAACATAAATAAAATAGTAGAATTCTTGCACGGGTCATGAAAAACACCTATTTTCAGGCAAGTTGTTATTGTTATTATGTTATTTAGTCGTGAAGACAGATTCTGTGGTGTGTGTTGGAAGTGCGTATGTGCCTTCATGTAGTCTTGAGTCTGGATGCATCATTGAGATTACGCAGGGTAAAATTCTGATGAACGTGTTAACGATGGGTAAATTTGTGAACTACTAATGCGTTTACCCAGGGTAATAAACTCAGTGATGCATGCGGCCTTTGGTTATTTAGCTCTCTGAGGATACTCATGTATGTTATAGTTTTTTTTTGGATTCCCCAGATACGTAGGTGGTAGAATAAAAAGGTAGAATTCGGAAAAAATTTGATTTTTTTGCGCAGGTAGAAGCAGTTGAGCTACTTTTCGTTGCGATGGTTACAATCTTGACTTACATAACTATGTACCAGTTTTTATGGACCAGTTCGACTTCATCACCCAGGACGATTGATGGCTCACCGTCCTTACCAAAGTGGGTAAGAGGTATTCATCTAGGTTTAGCTCATACTGATGAACAGTTTAGGTGCCTCATGCATCATTGAGATTACGCTTGGTAAACTTGTCAGCACCACACAAATTCACCCTTCGTATGCACGCTAGCAGCACATTTACCCTGGGTAACCTCCATGATGCACAGATGCTGCACCTTGGATAGCTAAAGCTAAGGATCATTCGTTTTTCACAGTGCCATGAAGCCGAGGAACTGTGTACATAGAACCTCTAGAACGAGTTGAGCTGAAACTTGTTTTGCCCAAAGCTTGTTGGCAAATTGTTTTAGCCTTTTCTTGCCGGCAAGTTGTAGCCTCAAACCATGTCGGTAACCTGCACAGCCAACGGCCGCTCTATCTGCAACTAATCAGCAAGCTTTGGGAAGACAACTTGTCGACGAGAATGGGCAAGAGCTAGTTGTCAGCAAGCTTTGGGCCGAGCAAGTCCCACGTGCGATCAGAAAACTTGTTCTGAGTATGTAATACTAGTCAGAAAATCATTTTCCGGAACGTTTTATGTATTGGAAATGAAAAAACAAAGAGACACGGGGTTTGAGGAAATTTCAGGTAAAAGCTATCCAGAATTTTTACCCAGATCATTCCCGGACCAGTTTCCTCTCAATTTTCTTCTCAAGCGTAAATTACAGGGCCTGGATTGTAAAAAAAAGCCAACAAAACGTTGTTTTTGTTCCGTTTATGGATTAGTTTTTCTTTAGAGTTTTATGACCTCTTTCAAATCGTTAACAACTACTCAAGTTCTGGTTTTATGGTCCATACGAGCCAGTGGTTGGAAATCGCCACACTGCATACTACAAACCATGATATGACCTTCTACCATAACAACTTTATTAGATAGAAACCTGATCGTTCGATGTGTTCCGCTCGGTCAACGGCGATCGCGGCCGAACGATCGATTATCACCAGGTCTATTGATAGCGTGCGTGATTCCCGAAATACAGATGACGTCGACGGCGGCGACGACGGCGGCGGCGACACGTATGCCGCCGCGTATGCGCATTACACAAACCGACACTGACACTGGTCGTAGCCACGATGGACAGTGGATTCCGATCGAGGCTTCCACCTTCTCCTGGCAACGGTGGACAACTGGTCCTGGAACCTTGGAAGGAGTTGTTGCCCTGTGTTCTGTTTAAAAGCAGTATGTTTTGCGACAACTACACTGTCTACAGACACGCGCTGCCCTTCCAGAGATCACAACATGAAGATCTTTGGTAGTTGTACTACCACAGTAACTATTCTGTGTTCTGATTGTACTACTGTTTGGCTGGTCGAGCAAGAACTAGCCCTCTTATTTTTGACGATCTTTATCAAGAAGAGAGTAGGTCACAGAACAGCCCTCAAGTAACTACACGCTCTAGTGTACGTGAACCTGGGTAAAACAGCTGCGCTGAGTCCTGGAATGATCCATAAAAACAGGCTATCTGCGACCAAATGAGCTGAGCCTGGAGGTAATTAGCCTCTCAACAGTAGTACCTATTTTTCTCGCGGATTTAGTAAGAATCGAAGGGCAAAAACGGCAAATTATACAGGAAAAATACTTGAATATAGGTTGCAACGAAAAATTCCACAAAAGAGGGTAATTCGGCCAGGTCATCGTTTTTCACCCGCGCTGAGGGATTCCCTGAACAAAGAATCGTTCCTCTCCACTTTTTCAGAGCTACAATTAAACGTAGGCACGACAATGAACACTTTTTTCACTCTCCAACATTGTAGAAGATATCCGTCGAAAGGCCTAAGATGGGCCTAATGGACAAGTTTCCATGGGAACCAATGAAGCCACGCCATCAATCAACAGTGGTAGTGTGACGATTGTTGGAGCATTCACATGATAAATGATATAACACTGAGGTGATTTTATTCCCTCTAACAGTGGTTACTCTCACAGATTTACTGTTACTGTAATAAGTTGTCCATTATGTAAAGACAGTGTTGTTTATCGGGGAGCAAGCTATATGTACTTCTCCAGGATTTGGGATTCGTAAACGCCCCACAACGGTGAAGTGGCTGAATCCTCTGGAAAGGACAGGGGAGGGGGAGGGAAACCGGCACATTTTGCCTCTCCTTTTCTGGATTCTTTCTTGGTCTAGGTAGAAGGTAATCCTATCAGTCACACTGGAACTGCTCAGGCCCAGCTGTAGAAGAATTGCCAAGGTTATTTAAACGCAGAATGTAGAGGCGATCAAAAGATTCGACGGGTTTGATCAATTTAATAAACATCGAGGAAACCATCCAAAAAGTCGGAAATTCCTATAAACAAAACTTCTACAACAACATTTCTCTTCATTCTCCCAAGAATGTACAACTATGCATTTTCTGGATTCTCTACGACGTATTCCACGTATTTTTGAGAAATCGAATAATCGAATATCGGCAACGTTCTAGTGGAGCACTGGAGCGCATTCCCACTGAGACCAGTGCTGGATTCTCTGTTGAGGTCCTTCTGCAGCTGATTATTTTTACTGGCCTTGCTGCAAATTTGTCGCCGCAAATGGAATTTTGCACGAGGAACCCGTCCGTTTCTGGTTGCAGAGAAGTTTCTGAATCAGGCTGCAGCTATGAGTTTTTGTAGAACTAAAGAGGAGGTGGAACGGCAATTCAGAGCAATTGTCGATCACTATTCAATGTCTTTTATGTTCTGGAAATCTAAATCGCGGAAGTGGGAGGACCCGTTTGTCGCGAGAGGGAAAAAATTCGCCGCAGAAACAGAGGGGTCAAAATAATTTTCTTCCGGAAATATTGAGGTGAGGTCAATCAATTTCTCGTGAAGTCGGGGTGCACAGCAATTTTCCGGCAACAATCCACAATTAGGGTGAATTAGATATCCTAGCTACAGAATAGTCTCTCCATAAGTGTTCATTGTGGAACAAACTGGTTTTCTTTTAATTCCAAATAGGTCACATCAGCTGAAGAAGTGGGGTCATCCACGAGCGTTCGCGTGCAGTCCTCCAGTGACGGCTATCCGTTCACTTTTTTCCGACACACACTATTAGTGAGGGGCCTAAGAGGCCTTGAAATGGGCTGTGGCAGCGAAAAACGTCTCCTAAACATTCTTAACCTCGCATTTCTATACCAGACAACACGAAACGCATCTCGGTCAACGAGCCGGTTCGCTGGCGCCTCGTGACCGAACGAGCCGAGCATCACCGCATCGGATCCTTCTGTCACACCCGCATCACATGCGCTCGCCGTTTCTCACACACGCACAGAACAAACGACGATGGCCACGGTGAACTTTGGTGGGATTCGGGGGTGTGATAGTGATGCCAGGATAGCTTGTGGACAGTGAACCTGCCTGAAGACTGGACGGGATTTTCACAGGGTCAAAGGTTTCTACAGGGTGAAAAGGTCACATGAACTAGAGTACATGCTAACAGGTCTTAGTTATTGGACACCAAGGCTTGAACATAGAATACTTATTCATCTATGAACTATGTAGCCCTTGGGACTTACGCAGGGTCAATTCGAGCACCGGGTTGGAGATATTCTCTTGAAATGTGGAATCACCTAGTTTTTCGGAACCGATCATCCCATTTTCACTTTGAAATATTCGCTCGTTTTTTTTATTACTGGCACAAATTTTCTGATATAGTTGTATCGATTTTTCTTTTTGCTTCAACGATATTTTATGACGTTTTGCCTTCTGCAAGTGTAATAAACCTACATGTACCTATACCTACGTATAAGGAGTGCCATTATAAGACCTGTACGTAGTGAAAATCTGCCGGTTCAAGGATTAGCTCCAGCTGCACTTCGAGGGAATTTTGAAAATTACCCATGGATCTCGTCAAATATAGGGTGAATTCCCAGTTTTCTCTCAACTCTTCGATAACTGCTGCTTGTTCAGCTCCGCATTCCTGGTCCTTTCATTTGTGCCCCTATTAATGAACGTTACTGAGAAAGTTGTGACCTAACCATTCGGATGAGCTCTCTTAGCTAAAAAATGAGTAAGACTTGACTTGCCTCAAACAACGCTGACCAAAAATCGCAAGAGTAACCATACCACAGAAGGCCGGGTTCCACACTAAAACTCTCTGAGAAATGTAGCTTACCATGTTCCCTAGCTCGAAAAAAAAACACTTATGGACAAGTTCCTGAAAAAATCAGCTTACTAATTTGGCGTTCCTGAATTCTCATGAATTGCTGCAGTTCTTCTACGGAGGCTATTTAACACAGCTTTCGGTAGTTTTTTTTCGCATTTCGCGTTCAATTTTAGGTGATGTTAGGTGATCGGGAAGCCTAGAAACTTTACGGAAACGTTCATAAATCCCACTAGTGTGTTTCATGTCGAAATTGTCTGTGACGAACCAACAACATTATGAGCAGAAGGTTCGGTCCTCGAACGGGTTGTGAGAAGCTCTTTCTGGATGCCATACCTACGTACTAGGATAAGGCTCATTTTTTCCCTTGAATCATATCTGCTCCTTTAAACACATCCAGAGGCCACATGCATCTTTGAGATCTCCCATGGTAAACGTATTAACACCACATACATTTACCCGTCGTCCTCGTTAACACGTGTTTACCCTGGGTAATCAGAACCTGACCATGGAATCGGCGGACGCCACATCCTGTAAATTATTGATTGTGAGCGAGCATCATTTCCTATTCTTAACATCAAATCTAAAAATTTTCTGGGTTACGTTGGTTCTAGATCCTATCAAATCCATCCTCGTCCTAGGAATTTTTTGGATTCATGATATTGAGAAACTTCTCTCCATTAATTTATCCGTGCTTTTCTTGTAAATTTCAAACAGGTACTCAGAAGGTTCCCATATAATTCTCCTCATACGCGAGTATAGAAGGAAAATGGGAGTTTGACAAAATCCTAGGTTGGTCCAAAAGTCTTGCCCCAATTTTTACAACTTTTCAAACAAATGTAACGTTATTTTCCACGGGTGGATTGAGGTCTGCCAGTTTTTATATAGTTGAGAACTAGAATATTGCATCACACTAGAGTGCCGAAGAATTCCAACTCAACACCTAGAAATTCTGGATGGAAAAGTAAATGTTGGCGCAAGAATTTCGGGCCAACCTAATAATTCTGATTTTTTTTGGATGCGCTGATCGTTGACTAAAAGTGATGGTTCTCAAAGAACTTGTTCGAAGGTCACACAATCTCTGATTTCATGGCTGTCATGTGCTCTTCTGAAATCATCCATTGAGACAGTTTTACTCTGTCATCACAACGAATAAGGAAGTCGTAATTCTCTCGTCAGATCTCTCACACATTAAGAAGTGGTCTTTACGAAGCACTTAATAGAGTTTTTTAAGTGCCCAAATTGCTGGACACACTTCAAAGCGATGGGGAGGGGAACAGGTTTGTAATGTTTCAACGCAGTGCTTGAATAGTGTGTAAATGATGGCGGCTGGTGCTGTGTGGAATTTCGTGGATGCTAATGGGCTCAGAAACCAGACGTGGGCAACGGTGGTTAAAGTAGCTAAACTTGTTCTCAACGTGCCGCCGGGGCTACTGTTTGGCAAATTCTGATGAGTAAGGCCAGAGAAATTCGGGAGTTGTTTTTCTTCTGACGGCCACATCGTTCAATGAACCCTCTCCATGACGACGTGGCTAAAGTATTTAGTATTAGTATTAGTGTTTATTGACACAGACAGCGTCCATGTATGACTGAAACAATGTGGACAAACACAACACAACATCAGAGTTCAACCATCATAACCTAATTCAACATGAACTGAAATTAAAAGCACTAGTCAGGTGAGGATATTGAGATCAAAAAGTGAGAGAAGGGACAATGAGTGAAATGAAGATCATTAGAAATACAATGGTGATTCTTCTCAGGACTTCATGTATTCCTCCAAAATTTTCACAAATGTTACTAGTTTACTTGGAATGATTGACTTCTTGATAAGTACGTACCTCGAAATCAGGCCCCGCTCTATTTGACCAGAAAGTGTTTTCTAATATTTAACTAGCTCTTTTCAGTAAGAGTTTCCTGGAAGTTCCCCTTGTGACCGACTCTCTAGTATTGAATAGCACCTCCTGTTTAAGGTCAGTATATCCGTAAAGAATTTTATGAATCATGATCAGATCAAATTTTCCTCTACGTTCCGCCAACGATGACTGGCCAAGATTGAAGTTCCTAGTATTGCTGCATGGAATTTGATCATAACGAAAACCACCCGTGGTTCTCATCAAAAGTTTTCTCGTGAAGCTACTCTGCACCTTTTCTAGTAACATTACCGCCTTGCGCCTATGCGGATTGAAAATCACAGTACCGCACTCAAGAATAGGCCTTACGTAAGTTTTAAACGCATTGAGGAGTGTCGCTGAATCAGTTGATGAAAGTGCTCTAAACAAAGCATACACTCTTCTGGTTGCTAATGATGCTATCTTTTCACATTGGGCATCAAAATTGAGATCCTTCCGTACTAGAAACCTAAGATCGCTGATTTCGTCAGCATCATCAAGATGAGCTCCTTTCATGAAGTACCGATACTGTGGGTTTTTGGGGTCAATGTGCATAAGTATCCGTGGCGCTGATGGTAGGAAGCCGTTGACAATTTGAACCTATGTAGAGTAACTGCCCTGGCAATCCTTGAGAGAAGAAAAATGCATCCAGAAACTGTGAAACTCATCCGGCGATAGTGGTTTTGGTGTGATCAAAGCGCCACTTCTCGTAGTGTCGACCGTTTCTGCCAAATCGCATTAGGCGCGACATTCGTCTTGTTGGCTGGATGGTGTAGTCGGCAGACGGCGCCAGTCCACTGTCACCAAAAATAACGACGTCTGTCAGTGTGAGCCATGGAACTAGTGAATCTTCTCACATAAATTGGTCGGCAGCGGCACGGATTCGATCTTCGGTTTTCTTTTTTCCGAGTTTTCCATTAGTGACTGTTTTTTCGCGAAAATTGAATGGGGTGAAAAACTCTCCAAGGCAAACAGTGATGACTCAGCGCTGGATTCCTGGCATACCACTGGAGGAGGTGTTTTCTGCCTTCGATTCTTGAGGTTTCGGCACAACTTTGACGGATCACACATCACATTGTAGATTAGATGGTTGTTGTTCAAAAAGTAGGCACCCTTTAAACATTGCACTCAGTTGAATCTTGGAAACATAGGCGGAACGGAATGGTAACTCATTTCTCATCGACTAACTTATATTTTCTACCTTAGAGTTAGCCTATTTTTGCAAACACATTTTATTCGAGCGGTTTTTTATTCGATCATTCTAACGACTGTTTGAATTTCGATTCAAGTCCGGCCACGGTCTAGTGATCGTACTTATTGGTGAACTCTACGGTGTAATGAAATACTACACTGCAGTCTGGAAGATTCACTATTCTAACGTTACGAGGAGTTTGACCGACCGGTCAAGTGATTGAATCCAAGATCAGCGGACATAAATCCGAGACCGGAAAATTTGTCCAGGACCATGCCATATTCTAAGCATGTGAAGCTGGTTCAGTTTACTTTCTGACTTCATACCTTGCCAGTGTGGGTTGGATTCCGCTTTGTTTCCGCTCAGATTTGCAAAGTATGAGGTCATGATTTATTAGGAATTATTTTATTTTCACTGGAAGTTGCCTCATCGCGATGGTGTTCTATTTCGCTCTTTCTAGAAACTGTACTCGTCTCTTATAAGTAGCTTTTTTGATGCAACTAAATCTGCTAATATACATATACACTTTTTCTCGAAAGGATAGACAGATTCCGCGGCTATAGAATCGGAAGACGCTAAGAAATCGCGCACAGGATCCGTCTTCAGTTCGAGGAGTGCTATGCACATCCGCGAGGTCAAAGGGATGGCGTGGCATTGTGGAATTTATTCTTTTCTATAATTCACCATTATAACACTATCCTACTAGTCCAACAAGTGAGAAAACTATCTATTTTGCTCCTCATTTTCCATCTAAAGCCATTTCCGATGACCTGGACCATCTTTCAGAAATCGCTCGGCTCGAATTTTCGAAGTGAATTTGAAAATAAAGAAAGAAACGGACCCATGGGGGAAATGTGTACTTTAGGGTAATGTGTAGGTTTTGAACGATGCATGACATCCGCATAGACGTGGACGTCAGTGTAGTTGATCGCACAGAGGAGCCGCTCTCTAGAGTAACCCAATCAGCATCCCTAGCAAAGTCATCTTTGCATCTGCGTCATTTGAACAAGGGTTTGGAAGAAAACTCAAGAAAACCGCTGAGGACTATGCATTACTAGGGGAAGCAGGAATCGTTGAGATTACCCAGGGTAAACGTCTCGATAGTATCAATGGTAAAGTACTGTGAATACGAGCGCCATCGCCTTTACCCTGGGTAATCTTAGTGTTGTGTCCAGGCTCTGGAACCTGATGAGTATGGCCAACAGAAAGGCCTATAGGCTACTACTGGAACGTAACGAGTACACCCTAAGGTGGATTGCAACAATTTTTAGTATCACTGCAAATTTTGTGCCCTAAAGACATGGACTCATGTCTGACCAGGGCTAGGATTCATGAACGCATAACCAAGCAAACCCAGGCTAGCAAACCAACTTTCGCGTCCTGGGTCTCCTCTCGCTGCGTAGTCTGTGCAGGACCATCCACGCTAACCATCGTTGGTTTGCGTGGTTAACGTTTCATGAATCCCAGCCCAGGGCCGAGTGGTTGGCTATCTTCCACAATTTAGCCGTTTTCCATGTCTACACACCCAAGAAAATTAGCAAACAGCTAGTAACACAAAAACCTTTCTTAGCTGCCGAATTAGCCATGTTTTTTCTCCTTTTTCTCGAATGATGTGACTATTAGGAAAACCAAGTGCACTTCTGTCTAGACTGACCTTCACAACAAATTGTCTGAGAAGTGTTTTTGCACCGTTTACCCGTGACAGATTCCGCAGTTAAACTGTCAGTAACTGATGTCTCGTTTCTGTAAACGATACTGCTTCGGAGTGACGCAATTGGGACACGCCAAATTCTGAGTTGTTTTTGCTGTGTCGCACTCGCGAAGCACAGCAAAGAACCACCGTTTGAATGGCATTTGAGGAACTCGTTCTCGGCAGGGGCGGTAGATGTCTTGCAGGCCCTCTGGACATATCCAGTCTTTCTGGAGAAGGCCTAAAACCAAGGGATTTCCTTGCGGAGCTGATGCAAACGCGGCAATTGGATTTCGCATCGCAACGCAGTTCCGCGTTGCGATTGCGGAATTCTCGGGATGCCGCAGATAATGGAAAGCTTTTAGGTAGGGCGTGACTGTTGCGCGCGCATGGAATGCGGTAGAACGAACAGAACATACGAAAGCCCAGCGAAAGTTCGCCATTCGACCAAGGACATGCGCAGATCGCTGATTTATGTCGCATCGGTTCGAGCAGTTACCCAGCTGCCCCCCAACAACGACGATTCGAGCGAGTAATTTTGGATAGAACGTTAGTCATAACGCTCATAACAACAACAGACGTGGGGTGTGGTCGAACGCACCGAAGGGAAGGTTTTTTGGTGCGATAAATGTGTGATTGATCGCTTTGATGTCTGTTCGGCATCTGCGTCAGCATTTGCCCGCTTACGGGAAAGTGCCGAATCGGTGCGTTCCATAGATCCTGGCCCGTTCTCCCAGAACAGGAACTAAGCACCACCGTCGCTATTGTGCCCTATTTCTGACCAATTCTACATATTAGGTTGGTACCAATGAAATGTCGCTTGGGTTGTGGTGTTTATTTCTACACAATAATTGCCTATTCAGGGTAGCTAAGTGCCGTTGTGAAGACATATGTGTAAGTTATCTACCGTCATTGTTATTGCTCCCGGCGGTCAATTCCCGATCCTTGAGAATTTCAGAAATTCGCGAAAATATAATACGTTCGGGGCAAAAGCAAAAATTGGCGAAAATCCAAAAAAAATGGTCGAGGACCTGGACTGGCAGTTGGAGCCGCACCCCACCCTATACCCCGATGTAGCACCATCTGATTATCACCTTTTCGTTCAATGCAGCACGCCTTGGAGGGAAGAAAGTTCAATAACCATGACGAGGTCAGACGCTGGGTAAACGACTACTTCCAAGGCGCAGCACACTGGCTTCTTTGAGAAGGGAATCCAACACCTGAACGAAAGAAGGGCTAAGAGTCGTTGATAACAGTGGAGACTATATTTTGGATTAAGATGGCGTAGGGCGATGGCGTATTGTTGTTATAATGAATTTCCATTTCCAATTTCCAAAAAGCGACATTTCATTTGGACCAACCTAATAATTTGAAAGCGTGTTTTTAAAAAAGCTTGATTTGGCGCTGGGGGTCAAGGAAACACCTAAAAACCTCCGCATGTAGTGCTGGCCGTAGAACGTCTCTCTATAAGATTCAAGAGGTATGTAGTAAGCTGCAGCAGGATGAGCATTCCTAAAAATGGACACGCTAGAGGTAATCGAGTTTTTTTTCAAGTATATGGTTGGTGCGAAAGTTTTGTCGTTTTTTTTTTCAAAACTCTTTACGTAGTTCTCTCTTCATGCTGTATAACAAACATTTATGACAATGCACTTGGAGAGCAAATCCTACTCTTCTTCTCTCTAGGTTTATTGGCTGCCCATTGCACTTATGTAGGCTGTAGGAAATATTTGAAAATTGACAGACACTGCATTTTCAATATTCCGTTTTTCACATGATTTTCCAATACGACCAGAAGCAATTTGGTTTGAAACACCTTCCCTCTATTCATCGTAGATACCACTACCAATTTTGTTGCCCAGCTCTGCCTTGATGGCTTTTTCTAGAATTCTTGCTGGAAGATCCTATCCATGCTGCTAGGACCTGCCTTAAATTTCGCAAACTTTGCTGGCGAACGATTTACCACCCATCACATTCTTGAGGAATTTTGCGGTATGGGTGTCACGTTCCCCCAGCTTCTGGTGATCTTACTCCACAAGAAGAAAAACCTCCGAACATGCCAACTCAGAAATGGCAGTTTCCGAATTTCCCGCTTCTAAGCTTTCCGTTTCCTGGATAAGGCATCAGGGATGTGCTCGTAAAAATGCAAGCAGCGGTCTCGAATATTTATAGGAATTATGCCTCCTGTTAAGATTGTAAGTTAAGTTTAGGTGAGGTCGTTGAAAAATAATGCAAACGTAGGAAAATCGACAAAACTTTCGTACCCCTCCCCCCGTATGTATAATACAATTTAAAAGACAGGACACTCATGAATTAAGCCTACAATTTACTTATTTGTTTATACATTTATTGCGCACGTGGGCGTGCCCTGGTTGTAGCAGGAAAAAGTCGATAATTGTCAGACCAAAAACAACTGATGGGAAGAATAAATCAGAACAGTAACTGCATGTAGTGGCAGGGGTAAACAAGTAGAAGTCAGGTGTGTAAAAATGTGTGATTATCTGCAAAAATTTCTATTTCAGCGTTCGACAAGCAGACCCGATTTGGCCGAGGCAACATCAAGTTAACAGGGTAGAACAATCATCAGGCTCAGACAGGCCGTGGATAAATTTTCCAACGCCTTCACCCACCCATTCGGCTCACCAAATTGTTATAGACCCCTTCTAGAAAAAAAAACAGATATGGAGACTGTCTTCAAGGATTCTATATAAGTATGCTGTTGAAACAAGCATGCTGGGTCTAAAATCCGCTAAAGTGTCTATATCCAAGGCACGGATTTGCTAGCGACAACTACCCCAGCAGATCTTCAGTTTCCTCAACATTGGCCACCCAAAACATTATGTGGCGAATTCCACAGAATTAATTCTGTCGTTCGCAAAATTCGTAGTCTGCTGTAACACTACATAGAACACAAGTCACACCCACGAGCAAATCACAGGAACATGGTGTTGATTTCCTAAGTGCGTCGAAATAACGGAGGGGAACGTTCCGAGGTCTAGTAGGCTAGATCCTCTTGCAACCCTTAAGAATGAAGTAAATACAACTAAAAGGGCAAAATCACGGTCATTTATTTGCCTTATCAATTTGTTATGTGTACATATCTATAAGAAGGAGATGATGTCGTAGCGCACTGCTATCCGAGGGTATCCTGTGCAATACATGGTGAGGTGTTCATTTTCCTCAATGAGGAACGTACTCACTTCAGGCTTGACAGAGGAGAAACACCGTACAGGCCTTCCTGGATCTCGAGAATGCCTTCTACAAGCTACCCCGTGAGCCGAGCTGGCTCTACATAGCTACGTGCTTATAGGACTCAGAAAGAATAGTCATGGGCAATACCAACTTCCAAAGGTATCTGCGCTCAAGAATTCTTTTGCTCCCGTATCTCACTGTCCCAATGTTTCAATAGACAAGATCTTTTACTGTGATCTTTTACACGTTACACGTTACAGTTTCTCACAGTTTCTCTACAAAATACGCGACAAAGTACAAAATTGCGTTTTCATTGCCACAAGGGTATTTAACTCCGCAGCAAATGTCTGTGGATTATTCTTTTTTCCAACTTTAATTTTCTATTGAGATAAGTTGTGAGAAAGAAAAAAAAACATTTCCACGATCCTTATCTCTTATATCACCGATTCATCTTGATTGTTTTGAACTGACGAAGTCTGGGGATACTCTAGGATACAACAACTGCATTCAACTTATTAATATGTGTCTATGAAAACAATGGCGGTTTCGGATCATGAAGCTGTGGCGGATCAGGAAGCGGCTTCCCTGCTAAAGTGGGTGAAATGCTCTAACCGAGATGATGTTCCTGTGACCAAAACGCATCATATGAGCCAATGGATTGCAGGGTTTGGATCTCCAACTTAAACCATGGCGGATGACGCCGTCATAGATACTGGGCGAACATCGTAGAGGGGTGTCATGGCGGAGGTTCTATCATATTTCCCTCTCCTTAAACGGCTCGCACAATCGGCAGAGTACTATACCAATACTGAATTGGATTCAGCCACATCCAAGACCGTTCTCTCTATTCTGTACATCATACCATAGTGTTTCATTATCCCTGATTATTTTTAGAACATCAGTCAATGATCCGTTTGTTGGAGATAAATAATGTTGTGGAGGAGAGGGTGTAAGAGTTGCGGAAATCAACCTAAGCCAGATGACGAATTATTCTTGAATCCCGAATGTTCACCATGGCCAAATATGTCCTCTAAAACTCATTTTCCAAAAGGTAACCAGGAAATACAGCTGCAGGTCACTATTTATAAGCGTGAGTCATAAGTTTTAGGAATTTTTTCAAAATTTAGTAGCTCTTTGTACACGAAAGACAAAGTGTTTTTCGCGGACAAGTAAGTGCCACAAGGCTAGAACTTGCTATCAGCACGGTCATTTTCCTGGATCGCTCGGTCATTTGCTCACTGAGATGGCAGAAAGACAACACGTCTGTGTGCTCGTTCTCCACTACTTCGAGAAAGGATCCACAGCCGTCCAAGCCCGCGAGGAGATCGATGCCGAAGAAAGAAAGGGCCAAATATCAGTATCCAACGTCCACTACTGTTACAACAAGTTTCGCTCCACAAACCTTTCGCTTTTAGATAGAAAACGATCAGAAAAAACCATCCATTTACGATACCAAGTTGGCGGCACAGAAGGTATTGAAAAACCAGCAGCTGCACAGCAGGAGCCTTGCAATGCATATGGGGTGTTCGCAATCAACTGCAGTTTTACTCCTGCACAAAATGGACCTGATATCCAAAAAGCCCTCAATAGTCCTTCATGTTTTGTCCGAAGCCGGCAATAAAAGAAGAAAAGCCTTTTGCCGCGACCTTCTGAAGAAACATCCCAGGAGAAGTTTCTTCCACTGATTCATCACCTGTGATGAAAAATGGTGCTTATCAACATTCCTGACCATTCCATGCAGCGGGTGAAGCGTTCTGAGAAGCCCCATCCCGTCCTTCGCAGAAATATTCACGGGAAGAAGAGTATGCTCACCGTTTTCTGGTGCATCGATGGATCTCTCCTATGGAAATTAGTTTCACAAGGAAAGTCTGTTGATGCCGGCTATGTCTGCCAAGAACTGGAGAAAATGGTCTTAAATGCAGAACAATATGGCAGAAAACGTGAGCAGATCTTGCTTCTGTGGAAGAATTGTCGCCCGCACTTTTCAAAGAAGACCCAGCTAAAACTATAAAATCTGTATATATAAAAGTGAAAGTTTGTGTGTGTGTTTGTGTGTTTGTCTGTGTGTATGTTCCGGATAGAAATCGAGGAGAGTGAACCGATCCGGACCAAATTTTGCATGCAGGTCCAGAACGGGCCGGCGGAGGTTATAGGCTTCTTTACGCCGGGAACTATTGATTGATTTATCGATTATATCGATTTTATTGATTTTTCGCTACTTTTGCTCAGGGACCGGTGAGGACATGCCCACTAGGGTTCCTCGGTACGCTGAACACGAATATGACAATCGTTTTGGGTGAGGTATCGATTTATTGATTTTACCGATTTTTTCCACTTTCACTCGGGGGCGGGTGAGCATATGTCTACTAGGGTTCCTCTATGCGCTGAACACGAATATGACAACCGTTTGGGCGAGGGTATCGATTTATTGATTTTATCGATTTTTCCAGTTTCACTCGGGGGCGGGTGAGCAAATGTCTACTGGGGTTCTCCAATGTTCTGAGCAAGGATATGACGACTCTCTTCACGAAGTTATCAATTAATTGGTTCTATCGACTTTTCTCACTTTCGAGGGGGTGATCACTGAAATGATGATCACTTCAAATCGATGTACATACATATTTGTATGCTGATTATCCGCATGAGCGTGAAAAGCCCGGGGTAGTAAAACTCCCGAGCGAAGCCGGGTATGCCGTCTAGTAATATACAATTAGAAGTTCTCCCACAGCCTGCATATAGCCCAGACCCCAGACTACCATTTGTTAAGAAGTCTTGAGCAGTGGTTGAAGAGAAAACAGCCATAAAGCGAGGAAGACCTGAAGCTCGAGTTGTCCGCGCTTTTCGAGGCAAAGAAGCGCTCCTTCTACGACTACGGCATCCGTAGTCTCGCCCGTCGTTGGCAGAGAGTCATCGATCGTCATGGTTCATACTTCCAATAAACACGTGAGTTCTTGATTCAAAACAAATTAATTTTGAAAATTCCTAAAACTTATGACTCACTCTAATAAATGACAGATAATGATTAGAAAACAAAATAGCTTCCCTTAATAAAATAAAAGAACAATCCTTACTACGTAGATGCGTGCGTTCGCCGTGCGCACGTCCAAATGCTGAATGATATGTATACGCATTCGCAGCCGTGATGCTGCTCGGTCGCAGGTGAGACGCATACCTGCGACTTCGGAGCAGTTGACGGATGAGCTACACGGCGACTAACACTGCTCACGTAGATGCGCGAGTTTGACCCGCGTGCTTCTACACAAAGAAAGGCAGTCGCATCGCTTACGCAGTTCAGACGCATGCGTTTACCGTCGCGCGGCGGTTGCACGATGTTTCCTTGAGGATGTAAATACAGTGGGCGTCGATCGCGGTGACCCTTCCACGGCCTCAAAAAGCACGCGGCGCCATCGCGCCGCTTACGGTGGAATCGTCGCCACAGTGGCGAAGCTGGGTTTTCTTGATAGCTGTTCATCACATTTGATTTCATCAACTAATAAGAAGACTAACCGACTATCGAGAAAACCCCATAATTTGATGTTCAGGAGGGGATTCCTGCTCGAGCGCTGCGGTACGCTGCGTGCTTTTCGAGGCCGCAGACGAGTCCCCGCCATCGACGCCCACTGTATATGCCGCTTCATAGGAAGTTTTTCGCAAATGGATGCGTGAGTCCGATACGCGGCTGACGAAAGTTTCTACTGTAAAATCCTCTATGAATGCCACTGCCTGATTTTTATGTGTGTTTTCTGTACCAATGCTTCGATGAAATTTCTCAAACCCTGAAGAGTTTCTTGAGAAGCGGTATCAGCCGTCTAGGACAGGCCGAAGTCAGCTCTATACGAGTATCTGCCATAAACTGTACCGTATGTATTCAGACCTGTGAGCGTGGGAAAAATCGGAACACGGAATTCCCTCTTGGACCCTAATGAAACTGCGACGGCTTCTGTCTCCCCCATTTCTAGGATAGATTTTAAATATTCTATTTATAGGTGTTAGTAGTGAAGTCAATGAAACGCTGCTGCTGTGTCCACTCGCAGCTGAGTTCCTGGTTCAGCTACAAAGTCTTTCTTGTTTGCGTGCACGTATGGAACCTCGTTCATTAGCTTTGAGTTCATGCAGAAGTCGCCACGATGTCTGCTGTCTGAGTTATGAAATGAACGTAGACGAACTTGCAAGCGTTAGTCGCGGTACATTACTCGTGGACAAAGCAGAAGTTTAGTGGCCCTTCTTCGGCAATCGTCCCCCATCGTGGATGCAATTCATCGACGTAAACATGTTTTGAAGTCGAGAATCTGCGCCCTTTGGCAAGTGCGGCCGCCATGCTCTTGTTGTGTCTGCGAGCTGATGAGCACAATCCTCGTGAGCGGTGTTGGTCGGCGAGATTGGTTGTCCGACGAGAAGGACAGCCGCTAGACCACCAGCACTTTTGCTATTGCTGTGCCCTTTTCTCTTCGAGCTAATTACCCTCAGGCCATGTCCGCAAACACCGCATCCCACACTTCCGGGTCTTCTTTGCTACCTCGTCGTGCAGGTTGCAGAATTGGAAGCCTCCTCAGAACTCGGAGATTGACGCCGTTTTTATACCGATCTTCGTACTATAGTATGCCACTCTAAGGGAACACTATATTCCAAGTTTATTGAATAACATTTCTTATAATGTAAACAAAGAAGTTCAATCCCTGAGCGAGATGAGCTTAAAATCAGAAAATCACAAAGCAGAACAAGTGGGTCCCGAACGTCATCCTCCCTTGGTTATCAAGACCTCCACAAAAAATAATTTATTAAAAAAATTAAAAGGGACAATAAAATCTGTAAACACGAATTTCTTGTATAGCAAAATAATGTACATTTGTTCATAAAGGAAAAAGGATAGAATGGTCGGGGTTGATCAATCCCGTCATATGGGATGCGCCACGCATTTGACTTCATCTGAGCATCGTAGAGGCGTTCAATGCGTATGTGCCCTGTGTAGGAACCTAC